>PVKM010000232.1:0-87232 GCA_004027735.1 Carollia perspicillata
TCTTTGTAAATTGCATTGTTTGTGTTTTTCTTTTCTATTGTATTTTTCCATTATCATTTAGTCCCCTTACCCTGCCCCTCCTCACAATGGCCACACAGTTGTCCCTGTCCATGAATCCTTTTTCCTTGATCTCTCCATCCCCTCACTTCCCCACCACTAGCTGTCATCCTGCTCTCCATCTGTGAGTCTGTACCCACTTCCCTGATTAGTTCAGTTTGTTCATTAGATTCCACATATGAATGAAATCATATGGTATTTGTCTTTTTCTGACTGGCGTATTTCAGTTAGCATAATGTTCTCCAGGTCCATCCATACTGTCGCAAAGCAAAAATTTTTCTTCTTTTTTACAGCTGAGTAATAGTGCATTGTTTGTTTTTTATGGAGAATAAGTATAACATTAGTATTCTCTGGCAAAGATAACAAATATGCTTTGAAACAACAATACTCCTCTACCCTGGTGTGGTAGCCATTTTGCCCTCAATAAAATTGATTAGGTAATTTTTTGCAGCATAAGGCAAATCAAACCAGAAACCCTTATTGAAAGTATAAGCATGCCTTTTTAGTAGATGAATTGTGAACATTTGTTATATTTATTATTATTACCCAATACCATATTGGATACTGAAGGACTAAAGGGTAGGGGAATGAGGTCTAAGAGAAATAAAAAATTTAAAGAACTAAGCCAGAACAAGGAAAATGATATAAAGTCATATTACAAAAATAACATTAGTGGTCCTCTAAGACAGCGATCTCCCAGAAGTCCTTGGGACTGAACTGTCAATGTCTGGGTGTCCATAACAAAGCTACATCTATTCATTTGTGTCTGATCTAAATAAATAATGGACCCCTACCTGAAAACATCACCATTGGTCCTCTGGTGACTTTCTTCTTTTTGCAGTGGCAAAGTAGTAGGGCATTTTGGTGGAGTAAGGGATCTATTGCTTGACTGATGAAATTAGTCAAGATTCACCTTGGTTTATATTCACCTGAGGATTTTGGAAAGCACTGATAAAATCAATTGAAAATGGATTTACAATGCAATGTGATACAGTTGTTGAGAGCTAAGCAAAAAGTGATCATTTAGTATGGGTTTTTGGGTAAGTCATTCCATAAAAGTGCTAGGTGAAAGTATATCTGTCCTGAAATAGTTCCAGAAAATAACACACTGCTGTTTATTGGGAAGGGAGAAACCCAAAAAACCATCTGAGTTTCATTTTGAAGGAATGGGTCCCTGAGGAATATACTCATGGTAAGATGGATGAGTGATCAAATGAGTAAAATCTATTTTTCTAAAATATTCATATTTTAAATTACCTGCTTTAGGGAAATTTGATAACCTAAAAATCAAAGAGTTTTTCTGTTGCCTTATCTTATTTACATTAGAATTTTATTTCAAAACTTCAGGACCACCTCTTTTGCACAACTCTAGATACATGTCTGCAAAAAGAGATTATTCTCCAGGCAGAGGTATGCAGATACTGGGAAACAGTTCTGGAAAGTCTCCAGAAGACTTTCCCCACTTCACAAGGGTGCTTCATCTCAAACTTTGTGAGTTGGAAATGATGGTTGGAAAAGGTCATCTCCAATCTGTGATGGGCAACCTGTCACACCCTTAGCCCCTTTCAATTAGAGCCTTGACTTTCAATCAAAGCCCAGGGGCAATAAGAGGAAGACAAAGGGCCCTTCTTAGCTTAAGGAACTTTCCCCCATTATTCTCAGAAGTTTTCAGCTCTCCCAATCCTTAGAAAAACTGCTTGGTGAAAATAGGGGCTGGTGGGGAGGGGTGGAGTCTGCTACAGAGAAAATCACTGACCTTTTTTGCTCAATTGTCTAACCTGTTCTCATTTAAAAGCAGTAGTTATCAACATTTTTTCCTGCTTCCACTGTCCCCAGGCACAACACAATGACGACATTACTCTCTCCCTTAATTCAAGAAGATTCTGAGCTGCCCCATCTAGGGGAGGCTTGCCGTTCCCCACCCTATTGAGAATTACTGGCTTGCAGAAAACTATTAAATACCACAATTAGGGCCCAAAGGAACTGTCTGAAATCAAGGTGGGTGAATATGTTTTACTATGTAGAATTGTGGGGAACAAGGGAAAGGAAGTTCTTGAGAAAGGAATTGAGTGTGGACTATGGTGGAAAAAAAAGACTGAAGGAGTCAGTTGTCTTGGCTTCCACGCTTTAGAATTAAGTGAAAATTTATTTTTGTGAGCATCAGTTGCTTCAGGTGTAAAATAGGGACAATATAAATTATTTCACAAGTGGTTAAATAAATTAATGAGAGTGATGTCAGAGGAATGGTGGCGTAAGAGATCCCCTTCGTCTCCCCTCCCTGAAATGTCAACAAGTTGATCAGCTATAATTAAACAAAGGATTCCCTGCTCAACATACAGGGGCACCTGAGAGATCTGTACATTGAGGCATTTAAAGGTGGGCAAACAGGAACAAAGCGAGGAGGCCAGAAGGGAAGAGAGCTCAGATGGGCCATGGATGTGGTCCTGTAGCCTGTAGTCCGCAGTGGGCTCAGCTCAGAGAAGGGAGGAAGCTGGCTCCAGCCAGCTCTTCCTTAGGCCAGACAGGAAGAGCAGAGAGTCTTGGTGGGCACTACTGCAAGAGTGAGTGGTGCAAACTGTGGCTGAACCAACTAACAGGCCTAGGCAAGGACACAGCACAGGGGTTCTCCTGTGACTGTCAGGTGGTCAGTGTTCCAAACAAAGAAACGGAGCCACAGAGACCTGATGTCTTTTAAAAACCGAAAACTCGCCTCCTGTGGTCCTTGGTACTGGGTTTCAGAGCACATTATCCTCAAACCTAAGAATTTTTACATCAGAATTGCTATTTCTCTCTGTGACTGATCCCTGGTTGGGGCATATGGAGGGAGACCCCCCACAAAGGTCTGAGGTCGACATTATCCAGGGGGCAAAACAAATCCTACCTGCATACTTTTCGGCTATATGCAGTTATACTGATGGCAGCTGCAGAGGCTAGCTTTCGGATTTCACAGAGCTTAAAAATCTGTGATTTAGCATCACCTACTGGAAAATAGCAGAAAGGCCTCTTCATAGAAATCTGCTAGTGACCATCAGAGAGATGCAAATTAAAACCACAGTGAGATAGCACTTCACACAGGTCAGAATGGCCATCATAAACAAAACAACAAACAAGTGCTAGCAAGGCTGTGGAGAAAACAACTACAAAGGACACATGGACAAAACCAAGGCAGATGGAAGCAAGGGATGGAGGTGGGTTTGGCTGGGGTAGGGGGGAGTGGTGGAGGGTAGATGCAGACAACTGTAATTGAAAAACAGTAAGATAATTAAAAAGGAAAAGAAAAAGAAACCCTAGTGCACTGTTGGTGGGAATGCAGACTGGTACAACTACTGTGGAAAACAGTATGGCATTTCCTCAAAACTAAAAATGCACCTGCCTTTGGACCCAGTGAATCCACTGCTGGGACTATATCCTAAGTACCCTGAAGCACCATTTCAAAAGAACCTGTGCAGCCCAATGTTCACAGCAGCATTATTTACAATAGTCAAGTATTGCAAAAAGCCTAAGTACCTATCAGTAAATGAGTGGATCAAAAAACCATGGTACATGTACACAATGGAATACAGCACAACAGAAAGAAAGAAGGAGCTCCTACCCTCCGTGACAGCATGGATGGATCTGGAGAGCATTATGCTAAGTGAAATAAGCCAGTCAGTGAAAGACAAGTATCATGTGATCTGGCCTATAAGTGGAACCTAATCAACAAAAGAAACAACTAAGCAAAATAGAACCAGAGCCCTGGCTGGTGTGGCTCAGTGGACTGAGTGCCAGACTGTGAACAATATAGTCTCTGGTTAGATAACCCGGTCATAGCACATGCCTGGGTTGTGGGCCATGTCCCCAGTGTGGGGGGGCACACGAGAGGCAACCACACATTGATGTTTCTCTCCCTCTCTCCTTCCCTTTCCCTCTGTCTAAAAATAAATAAATACAATTTTTTAAAAAATAATGCAACAAAGAGCTGGTTCTTTGAAAAAATTAATAAAATCAACAAACTCCTGGCTAGACTCACTAAGGAAAATAGAGAAAAGGCTCATATAAACAAAATCGGAAATGAAAGAGAAATTACCACAGACACCACAGATACACAAAGGATCATATTAGAATACTGTGAAAGACTATATGCTACCAAATTCAATAACCTAGAAGAAATGGATGGATTCCTAGAAATGTATAGCTTTCTAAGACTGAATCATGAAGAATTAGAAAATCTCAATAGGCCAATCAGCAGTTAGGAAATTAAAGCACCCATCAAAAACCTCCCAGAAAATGAAAGTCCAGGACCAGACAGTTTCGCCAGTGAATTCTATCAAATATTCAAAGAAGATCTGAAACCTACCCTTTTCAAACTCTTCCAAAAATCTAAAGAAGAAGCAATAGTCCCTAACACATTTTATGAGGCTGATACCAAAACCTAGCAAGGATGACACACACAAAAGAAAACTACAGAACAATATCGCTGATGAATACAGATGAAAAAAATCTTAAACAAAAAACTAGCAAATCAAATACAACAATACATTTAAAAAATAATGTATCACGATCAAGTGCAGTTCATTCCAGGCTCACAAGGATAGTTTAACATACACACATCAATCAATGTAATACATTGTATTAACAAAAGAAAGGATAAAAATTAAATGACCTTATCAATAGATGCAGAAAAAGTATTTGTTAAGATACAACATCCATTTATGATTAAACAATCAATAAAACAGGAATACAAGGAAAGTACCTCAATATAATAAAGTCCATATATGACAAACCCTCAGCCAATGTCATACTCAATGACTAAAAACTGAAAGCTTTTCCTTTAAAATCAAGAACAAGACAAGGATTTGAAACCTATGCTTTTATTCTTTCCACTCTTCTTCAACATAATTCTGGAAGGCCAAGCCAGAGCAATAGGCAAGAGAAAAAAAAGGTACATTGAAAAATGGGCAGAGGACCTGAACAGACACATCTCCCAAGAGGACATACAAATGGTGAACAGATATATGAAAAGATGTTCAACCTCACTAGCTATTAGGGAGATGCAAATCAAAACTGCAATGAGATGCCACCTCACACCTTTCAGAATGGCTATTATCAACAAGACAGGTAATAACAAGTGTGGGAGAGTTTGTGGAGAAAAGGGAACCCTCATTCACTGGTGGTGGGAATGTAGACGGGTACAGCCACTACGGAAAACAGTACAGAGTTCCTCAAAAAAATTAAAAATAGAGTTACCATATGAGCCAGCAATCCCTCTCCTGAGTATGTACCCAAAAAACTGAAAAACATGTATTTGCAAAGTTATATGCACCCCTATGTTCACTGCAGCGTTACTCATGGTGGCCTAGACATGTAGACAACCACAGTGTCCTTCAATAGAGGATTAGATAAAGAAGATGTGGTTCATATGTACAATGTAATACTGCTCAGCCATAAGAAAAGATGAAGTACTGGCATTTGCAACAACATGGATGGACCTTGAGAATATCACACTAAGCAAAATAAGTCACACAGAAAAAGCTAAGAACCACATGGTTTCAGTCATATGTGGGATATAAAATTGAAACTTGTGAAAACATACAGCAATGTGGGGGTTGCCAGAGGGAAGAGGGTGTGGGGTGGAAGTGAAGGGGGCCTCATATATGGTGACAGAAGCTGGTCTGATTTTAGGTGGTGGGCACACAGTGTGATATACAGATCTAGTGTCATAGAAATGTACACTTAAAACCGATATGATCCTATTAACCAATGCCACCCCAATACATTTAATTTTTCAAAATTTCTTAAAAAGTAAAAAAAAAGAAAATGGAAATAATTTTAAAGCATACTGTGTAAAAACAATGGGTCTTGTTCATTTTTTAAGGTTTTCCTTATCCAAGTTTGGAACATATACCAGCCAGGTAAATAACTCAACTCTTCTCCAAACATGGGTGCTTCAAAGTTTCCAGGCTGAAGTCATCAGACCTCAGAAAAGGGCAATTTGAAAAAAAAAAACAAAACAAAAAACCATGTAGGTGGTATTAGAGTAACCAGAGGGGAACCTAAACTCAAATCTTACATTAATTTAGCCTGCATCCTTAGGGAAGAATTAGCCCTAAATTCTGCACGTTGTTTATGCCCCCAAATTTCTGAAGCTAAATGGATTCTTTGTAAGCAGAGAAGTGGTAGTGTTTTTTTTTTTTTAACACCCAAAGACATTTTCATTTTTATCAGCAATTGTTTTACCAAGAACTTTCCAAATGCCCCAGTGCTTTTCAGAGCCACCAGTAAGTTCTTTGAAATAGTACAACTGGAGTATCAGTTTGGAGTTCAGCAAGGATGATGCTGCACTCTGAGTTTTTCCTGTGCTTCAACAGCATTTCATACAAACTTTTATTTTAACAACACACTGTGATCTCCAGGCATCTTCTTTCTCTTTGTATCCCTAGCTGTTATCTGACACATAGTAGCCCTCAATAAATATTGTTGAACAAGTGATCCTTAATATTCTTCCTGAAAATTCTTTAATACTTTGATTTTATTTGAGTTTTTGTAAGTACTTACAATGTGTCTTGTGGCTTATGAAGTGTTTTGTGTGATATTTTAGGGAAAGAACTTTTATTTTCCCCTCAAAGTTTATTTGGTTCAGCTAAAATATTGAGGACACTCTTATTTTTGTATTTTTATGAGGCTTTCTTTATAGCGTACTAACAATGCAAATTAAATGATCTAATTACAAGGTTGAAGATGTATTTTGGGTGAGGCTCTGTGCTTCTAAATGCCCATAACAAGACATCAGCCAGCACAAGTGTACTTACACTTCGTGATGCCCAAGGTCTTCCATTTGATGCCATTATTCTATTTCTCCAGTTTGAACTGAAAAATAAAACCCCCAGCATAATTAGATAATATAATTAACAGGAATATTTCCATGTGAGATGTACCTTAAAATCACAAGTGATATACTTAGAATTTCATTTGGCCCATCTGAAATGTGATGCCAGACACTTTGAAGAAAATTTTCTTTTTAACTTGTCAATCTACTTTCCCAACTATGATGCCACTAAGTCTTCCTTTCCCAAGCAATGCAAATATCTAATGGGACAAGAATGATGGTGGCAATGTAGTTAAACACAGAAGTTTCACCTGCCTTCAGCATCTATTGAACAAATGAGCCGCTGCTGGTGGCTGCAGCAAGCAGCAGTATACTTGTTATTAATGAGAATGCCAAGAGCCACATTAGCAAAGGGCTGGAGCCTAAGCCTCGCCTCCTCCCTCGGAGCACAGTTAATTTGGAGGAAAAAAAAAACATTTAAAAGGGCAGTTATTCCAATCTGTGTCTTAATCTTTCAGGGTCCTAACACATGAGCCAAGTGTCCACTTCACGGGACAAATTGTCTTCTCTATTGTTTAGCACATATTCAGAGCAAAGCAAAGTGCCATTTAAAACGGGGTCCTGTGAACAATTCTTTATTAGTGTGAAATGATTCCTTCTAGAACAGATGGAGTTCCCTTAATTCTGAAGGCTGAGTACTTTATTAGCATGGGAGTCACATTTCTTGCTACAAAGCTTTATCTTTGCTTGCTTAATTTGGGGGGTTTCTCTGTAAATGGTTAAATGAAACTCCTGCCATCACTGCTTCTAGTAGATAGAAAGTGGCTCGGGTCAGGGCTCGGCCCGACCCCCACCGCAGGTGACACTGTGCTCATCCTCAGTACTTAGGGTTTGGCTGGCAAGCGGCGTGGGTGGGAGGGGCAGCCGGCGAGGCCCTACCCCACTCCTCCTTTCATTCCCCGACTCCCATTCCCTGTTCCCTTCCCTTCCAGACTCTCCCCACCTCCTGGGCTAAAGAGACAGGAAAACCGCGGTGGGGCAGAGGTGGGGAACGTCCCATACAGCGAGGCGAGCTCGGGGGAAAAAGAGGGACGGACCGCGAGAAGCCCGGCTTTCCCGCGCGAAGTTGTACCTTTTAGTGTAGGTGGGGTCCGATGGTACCGGTATCCTCTTCCCCGAAGCTGGCCACCACCGGCTGGAGGAAGCCCTTGTTTCGGGAGCTGGCCAGATGGAGCTGGCCACCGCGCCCAAGCCGGACCGGCGCCTAGCGAAACCTCTGCAGTGCGCCAGCGCGGCCCTCTCTGTTGCCTAGCAACCAGCCGGCCTGATTTAAAAGGACCCGGGTTCTGCTGAATGGCGTTCTCTGCCGGGCTAAGCTCTGCGCATGCCCAGTAAGGCGGTTCTTCCACTGGTTTCTGGCTTCAGGAAAGGAGAGCTCAAATCGCGAGAGGCAGTCAGGATGGGAAGGGGCAAGAAACTGCGAGGCAGCCGCATCCACAGTGGGTTTATTAGGGAGGCTCTGGGTGACTCACAAAGCCCCCTGGACATTGTGGTTGTCAGGGAAATAGGGAGTGGCACAGGCTTAATCCCTAGGCCTGAATGTCAGTAACATGACTGTTGAGGAGGGTTATTTCCGGAAGATGGCCTGGATTTGGTTCAGAGTCCCTAATAATGCACAGTTGCATCTCACCGCCCACCCACACATACACCTCTACCCCTCTGCACTGTGGCCAGGCCAGAATTTCTGCCTCTGGCCGAGGCTCCAAGGATTTGTGTCAGGAGAGCATTATCCCCTGGTTGTGCCCCTATGGAAGACTGACTTTGTATCTCAGCTAGCCCATGGGTTTCTCATTTATGACTCAGGGATTTCTCTAAACCTCTCTTGCACCTATTTGAATTTAAAGCCTGTTAGGAGCAACTAGTCTACACTACTAGCACTATAAAGTAATTTCCTTTTGTCAGCTCCAAAACTACTCTCTTAGAGCTTCACAAGTTGTTCACAACTTCCAGGATTTGGTTGGGGAACAAGCCCATATTCTTCACTATGTTATACATTTCAGTCGTGGTATTTTGTTGCATAATTAATGATCTTCTCAGACTTTTCAGCTTGGCCTGGTTGCCCAGTGCTGATTCCTCCATTGGCTTTAAGAATTAGATCAACAGCTCGATCGCATACACTGTTCATAGTCTGATTTGGACCCAGCCAAGGCCAGACTGAAAGATGGAGCTGGCAAAGGTTGTGGGGCCTGAAACAAAGTGGAACTGGGGTGTCTAAAATAGTAATACCAGTGACTTCTAGGAAACCTAGTATTTTCTAGGAAGCCTGAAGTTGAAACACTAGCTCTAGAATCTCAAGTGAAAACAGGTTGAAACACATTAAAAAGTGAAAGTTTAGTCCTGCATGGGTTGCTCCATTGCTTAGAGCATTATCCCAAACACCAAAAGTTTGCTGGTTTGATCCCTGATCAGGGCACATACCTAGGTTCAATCCTAGTTGGGGCACCTATGGGAGGCAACAATCTCTCTCTCTCTCAAATCAATAAAACATATCCTCATGTGAGCATTTTTATAAATCAAAACAAAAAAGTCACAGTCTAATTTATCAAGACCAAGCAAGGGAGTGACTTAGAAACAATACCATAATACATTTCAAACTTCTTGGTAATGGAATCTAACATGTGTTTGGGAGCTGGCAAGGTTGCATTTTAGGGGCGTGAAGTCCACTTCTTATTTTCCTTTACCCTCTTTAGAGAACCAATGTCAACAAGGGTTGGAGACAGGGATACACCTAATATCTATCTATCTATAAATATCTATAGATATATATTTTATGGGCCCCATCAGAATTAGTTTGTGGGATCCTGACAAAACTTTTTTCCTTGATAGTAAGTCTGCACATTGCCTTGTATTTACCATTTCTGTTTTGATTACTTTTAAAAGGTCCCACTTTTCTGCTTGACAGGAGGTTCCTTATTAGTGTAATAAAATACACTTTATTAATTGCTCTATGCCTCAGTTTTCTCATTTGTGCAATGGGGATAGTCATTGTACCTAGCTCATAGGAGTATTGTGAGGAGTGAGTGAATAAATATTTTTAAAACCCTCAGAGCAATACCATACATATAGCAAATCCTATATAAATGTTTGCTATTATTATTGTTACCTCATCTTATAAATTCATCACCCTCCTAAAATATAAATATAAACACACTGATGATGATAACTCAGGCTGTGCTCTGGGAAGTGGAGTCTGAAGTCTTGAGACCCAGAATTCCAAACGTTTATTTTGGGCTCCCATTAGGCAAACCCATCTCACTCCCATATCCCTGAAAAAAAAAATACACAAAGTGTTACTTTGGTCTTTCTGTAATTCTATTTTTAAGTATGGTGGGTGCCCCTTTCAATGCACTCAAAGTATCAAATGGCAGAGAATCAACAACAACGAGGACAGAATTTTATTAATCAAAGCCACTGTAGACTTGGAGATACGTTTTCAAACGTGGAAGTCAGAAAATAGTTTACTATCATCTAAAAGGCACTTGATAATAACAGAATCTTACAGCCATACAATGGAGCCCAACGTTCTTGTTTTACTAAGAAGGATATTGAGACCCAGTGAAGTAGTGTGATTATTTTCACACAGCAAAATAAGGTTCTTTTGATTTCCCTGGCAAATTATCCTTGTTTGATTAGCCTCAAACCTAGGATATTGGGGGCAATGAAAAATACACATTTATAGGTATATGTTACATTTCGATAAACATTTAAATTATTCACAGAGATACTAATATCTAACATTTGTCACACCTCACATCCTATACATCAGCAAATTCTGTTGGCTCTGTCTTCATAACATATCTAGAATCCGATGGCTTCTCACCATCTCCACTTTACATTTACAGGATTGACACCCCGATCCTGGCCCCCATCATCCCTTGACTGTACTAGACTATTGCAATCACCTCCTAACTACTTCTACCCTTGCCCACTGTGTTAGGTTCCTAGGGCTGCCACATGAAAGTATCATAAACGGGTGGCTTTAAACAACAGACACATTTTATCACAGTTCTGATGGCCAAAAGTCTCAAATCAAAAATTCAGCAGGGTTGATTCTTTCTGAGGACTCTGAAAGACAGTTTGTCTCTCCTAATCTCTGTTGGTTGCCAGCAATCTGTGGCCTTCCTTGGCTTGTAGATACATCATGCCAATTTCTGTCTGTATTCACAAGGTGCTCTCCTTGTGTGTGTGCGTGTGTGTGTGTCTTCACATAGCTGTCTTCCCTCTGTGTGTGTCTGTGTGCCCAAATTCCCCTCCTCTAAGAAGAACATCAATTAGTGGATTGGGCCCACTTTAATTGAATATGACCTCATCTTGTTTTTTTTAATTCTCACCTGAGGACATGTTTCATTGCCTTTTTTAAAAGAGAAACATTGATGTGAGAGAGAAACATCGATTATTTCCCTTCAGTATGTGCCCAGACTGGGGATCATACACACCTAGACCCAGGATCAAACCCACAACCTAGGTGTGTGCCCTGACCAAGAATCAAACCCTTGACCTGTGGTTACCGGCAACGCTCCAATCAACACTAGCCAGGGCCCATTTGGCCTCATCTTAACTTGAGTACATCTGCTAAGATCCTATTTCCAATAAGGGCATATTCAAAGATTTGGGGGTAAGGAATTGAACGTATCTTTTGTAGGGACACAATTCAATCTGCAATACCCACCCATTATCTATTCTCAACACAGATCCAGAAAGATCATTATAAAATATGAAATCTGATCATGTTATAATTCTGCTCAAAAGCCCACAACATCTCTCAGTTTGACTTTCAGTAAAAACCAAAAATTTGATAACATCCCACAAGGCCATTCCCCTCCCCCAGCCACATACAATACCTCTCTGACCTCCTCTCTTGCCACTTTGTGCCTTGATGGTCCTGGTCCAGCAGTACTAGCTGCCTTGTTCCAAGAACACCCAAGCACGCTCCTACCATTAGTGGCTTTGTTGTACTTGATCCCTCTGCTTTGAATGATCTTCAAAAGATACACCATATCCACATATTTTAGTTCCTTATCTTCTTCCAGTCTTTATTCAAATCTTAGCTTCTCCGTGAGGTTTACCCTGACCCTTCTATTTAATACTGTTGTCAGCTTTCAACCTCTGCAGCATTTCTACTACTCCTGACTCTACTTTTTAAAAATATAGTATTTCTTTTCTAACACACTATATTAAAACCTTTACTCTGTTCTCTCCATCCCCACCCCTTCCGGGCTGTTCCAAAAGGGCAAGGACCATGGATTTTTTTCCACTTATATATCCTGAGCACCAAGAGCAGTGCCTGGCACATGGTAGGCACTGAAAAAAATGTTTGTTGAATGGATAGATGGATGAATGAAGCTCATACCACGTTCTGGGAGTGTTTCCTTTAACCTTCACAACAATCTTAGCATGTAGGTACTATTATTACCTATATTTCACAGATGAGAAAACTGAGGCACACAAGGGTTAAGTAAGTTCCTAAGATCACATGTTTAATAAATGGTGGAGCTTACTTTTGAATTCAGGCAGGTTTATCTTAAACAACTATGTAGCCCTGGAATATAAAGGACACCTGACCCTATTGCCTGGAAACCCTGTATCAGGCTATTCTTTGTTTTGACATTCACACTTTTCCAAAGGCAAGCAATGAACCATAATACTTTTAAAAACTACAGGAGTATCATATTTTGCATGGAATTGCACAAATGCTGGAGACTTGTTATCTAGGTTCAAATACCAGCTCTGCCACTTAGCTATTATGTGCCTTTGAGCAATTGCTTGCCGTTTTTGTATACCAGGCTCTTCATTGGAAAATTGGAAGCAATGATAGTACCTACTTCACAGGGAGACTCTGAGTATAAATTAATGTACATAAAGCAATTAGAGCTGTGCTTGGTATATAGAAAGTGTTCAGTAAGTCTTAGCCATTGGTAGTTGTAGTCATGTGTGATAAGAGTATCAAATTTTGCTTCAGACTTGCCTAAAATGTGGAAGTTGTTATACAGGTAAAACTTATCTCTCATGTTAGAATAATGGTTATCATAGGGGAGATAGTGACTAGGAAAGGGCACCAGGCCAACCTCTGGGAGTTTGGTAATATCCTATTTCTTCATCTGGACACTGGCTACATGAATGCATTTTCTTTGTGGAAAAAATCATGAAGTTCTATGCTTAAGATTCCCATATATTTTCTGTTTGTGTATCTCAATATATTTTTATTTGAAAATAACTTAATCTACCCTGGCTGATGTGGCTCAGTGGATTGAGCACGGGCCTGTGAAGCAAAAGGTCGCCAGTTCGATTCCCAGTCAGGGCACATGCCTGGGTTGCAGGCCAAGTCCCCAGTATGAGACACATGAGAGGCAACTACACACTGATGTTTCTCTCCCACTCTTTGTCCTTCCCTTCCCCCTCTTTAAAAATAAATAAGTAAAATACTTTAATTAAAAATAATAAAAATAAAAGACCACATTCATTTAAAAAAGAAAATAACTTAGTCTAGCTTCATATCACTTTATCATAATTTTAAAATTCCTTTTCTTAAACTTTCCCCAACTCCAATTTATTCAAGTAATAATTGCTAAGCACCTCAACATGCCTGGAATTGGGCTAAGTGCTATACGTATTCAGGTAGACAAATGTGATAAATGATATGACAGAACTATTTACAAAATAAAAGTGGTCTCAAATGAAGAAGTGGTCAATCAGATGGGAAAGGTATTGGAGTCAAGAAGGTCTTAAGCTCCTCGGAATTTGAATCAATTGAGCTGGGTCCTGAAGGATTAGTAGTAGTTCTTCAGGCAGACAGAGGAGGTAAAAGCAGGAAGAACAGCATATGCAAAGGCACAGAAGCATGAAACATCATAACAGGTTTGAACACTTAAAATGAATTGGACACAGTGGATCTTAAAGCACAAAGCAGTAGATGGGAAAAGCTGGAGGGAGAGTAAGGCCCAGAGAAAAAAGATAATACTTGTTGGTGAAAGTAACTTTGTTTAACCAATTGAAATACTTCAAAATCCAAATAAATGCATTCATACAGTTGATATACCTTACCAAATCATTCAATTTGATTCAGAAAATATTTACAGATATATGTGAAACATGTCAGGTAAGTGTGCTAAGTAGTGAGCACTCAAAAATTAGATCAGTGAACCCCGAGCCCAGGAAACATGGGAAAAACTAAGGCACGTGTACGAAGGCACGTGATTATGAAATTGCTTAAAACCAGTGATAGAGAAAATATTAAAAGCAGTCAGAGGGAAAAAAGACACATTACATATAGAGGGCAGGAGATGTCTCATCAGAAAAATGCAAGTCAGGAGAAGTACAATATCTCAAAAGTAGTGAAAGAAAAAGAAGTCAACCTAAACTTTTTGCCCAGTAAATGCATCTTTCAAAACAGAGGCAAAATAAAGACTTACTCAAATATTAAAAAGCTGAAAGAATTAATCACCAGAAGACCTGAACTCCAAGAAATGTTAAAAGAAGTCTTTCAGTCCTGCTACAGGATGAAAATCTGGATCTGCACAAAGGAATGCAGAGCACTGGAAATACTAAACATGTGGGTAGGTATAATGACTTTTTTATTATTTAAATCTCTTTAAAGATAGTCAACAGTCCAAAGCAAAAATGACCAATATTTTGTGGATTTGTAACATGTAAAAGTGAAGCATGACAAAAATAGCATAAATTTGGAAGGGAAGAAATAGAAACATGATATTGCAAGGTTCCTATACTATGTGTGAGTGTCATGTATCACTTGGAAGTAGAATCTAATAAGTAAAGCATGTATACAGATTGTTTTCCCTTTCCTTGGTTGCAGTATGCAAACTTCAGTTACCACTCTTAAGTTGAACAACACCAGTTAGTGCATAAAGTAGACTTTGCTGCTAGCTCTTCAGTGCACAGATAACTACATAAGTAATAGATGTGCATCATGATCAATTACCAATCACAGCACTTCTTTCACAGTTTGTTGGCAATGGGTCACTTCACAGCTGATACTGAGTTCATGCACAGTCAGCAAAGTATGTACTTGTGTTGATTCCATAAAACCCAGTGATAAATCTGAGTGATATTTTTTAAAAAATGAGTAAGAAAAAGAGAGAATTGGCCAACCATTCTTTTGCACATGAGCATCCAGCTGTCCCAAAATTATTTGTTAAAGAGATTATTCTTTCCTCTTTGAATGTCTTGGCACCCTTATCAAAAATCAATTGACTGTCAATTTGAGGATTTATTTCTGTGCACTCTCAGTTCTATTTCATTGATCTCTACATCTATTTTTGTGCCATTACCACAGTCTTGATTACTGTAGATCTGTAGTAAGTTTTAAAGTTGAAATATGTGAGTCCTTCAACTTTGTTCTTCTTCTTCAAGGTTTTTGGCTGTTTTGATCACCTTGAATTTTCATATTAATTTTAGGGTGAACTTATCAATTTCTACAAAGAAGCTAGCTGAGATTGTCTTATCCTCATCCAAGGACATTATTTTATTGCTTTTAGAGCAAGAAGGGAGAGAGGTAGGGAGAGAGAGAAATATCAATGCTAGCTTCAAACATGGATTGGTTACCTCCTGTATGTGCCAGAACCAGGGATCATATGTGCCCGGACCAGAGATCAAAATCACAACTGAGTATGTGCCCTGACTGGGAATTGAACCGACAAAGTTTCAGTTATAAGACAACACTCCAACCACCTGAGTCACACCAACCAGGGCATGAGCTGAGATTTTTATAGGAATTGTCTTGAATCTATAGATCAAGTTGGGTCATATACTATTTTATGGCATATAGTTTTTCCAGGTTTTTCCTTTCGACTTCTTTCTTCATTATGTTTTTAATATTTCTCAGTAAATAACTTAACTGGTTGTACTTTTCTGACAATCTTTGTTCACTTTTGCTTCTTAAATATTTGGATTAAATCTACCACCTTATTTTTATATTATAAGTCCCTACTTTCCAAGTTTCTTTCCCTTCTCTCTCCCCTTTTCTTATTCCACACTTTCTTGTTCTTCTGATTTCTAGTTTATGTCCTCTGGTTTTATTTTTAAATGCTTATCTCTCAGACTGCAATATGAAAACACAAAAATTTGAAACTAATCAATACTCTCTTTCTAGACAATGTAAAAAAATTTAAATACTAGATTCATTTACTGTTCCTCTCAATATGTGCTAACATTGTATTTTCATTCTATATATTTACATACCTTAACCCTGTAAGACTTATTTACTTTTTTATACAGTTAATATTTATGTAGGTTTATCCATATATTTTTCACATGCTTTGCTCTTCTCTCCTACCTGTATCCCTGGCATCTGAGATGATTTTTAAAACTTTATTTTTAGAGAGAGGAGAAAGGGAGGAGAAAGAGAGGGAGAGAAACATCAATGCATGGTTGCCTCTCACCTACCCCCACCCAGGGACCTGGCCCACAACCCAGGCATGTGCCCCGACTGGGAATCGAACGAGCAACCTCTTAGTTTGCAGACTGGCACTCAACCCACTGAGCCACACCAGCCAGGAATGAGATAATTTTTATTCTACCATTGGAATGTCCTTTACTGAGGTTCTACTGATGGAATGGTCTCTCATTATAGCTCACACTCTTTCATGAAAGATACTTTTGCAAGTCAAAAGAATTATAGATTGGTAGTTATTTTCTGTTGGTATATTAAAGCTATCATTCAACTGTCTTTTGGCCCCAATGTTCCTATTGGGAATTAGCTGTCAGCTGTCCAGTGTCTTTCCTTTCTTTGAAAGTAATCAGTTTTTTCTCTTTGGATGCTCTGCTCTGGTGTTTCTTCTCAGTTCTGAAAGCTCTTAACTATTGCCTCTGTCTCCTTTTCTCCTGGAAATCTGATCTGCACTTGAATCTATCACTCTAAGTTCCAAGTTTATTTCTTGCTTGCTTTCTTCTATCTTTTTTCAGAAAAAAATCTTTATCTACTAGATGTTATATTATATAACTTGATTTGAAACTTACCAAGTAATAATAAAGCCTGGCTAGAAAGTCACTTTTTATCTTCTTTCATATACAGTAGTCCTCCACCTACCAACAGTTTCACTTCTGCAGTTTCAGTTACCCGTGGTTAACCATGGTCCAAAAATATTAAATGGAAAATTCCAGAAACAAACAATTTATAAGTTTTATATTGTCTGCTGTTCTGAGTAACATGATGAAGTCTGTCACTGTTCTACCCCGTCCCACCTGAATGTTAATCATACTTTTGTCCAGCTTACCCATGGTGTATATGCTACCCACCCATTAGTCACTCAGTAGCTGTCTTGTCTATCAGATCGACTATTTCTGTTCAAGTAATGCACATTTTACTTAACAATGGCCCCAAGTGCAAGTGTAATGATGCTAGCAATTTGAACATACCAAAGAGAAACCATAAGTACTTCCTTTAAGTGAAAAGGTGAAAGTTTACAGTAAGGCAAGAAAAAACCATGCTTAGGTTGCTAAGATCCAGGGTAAGGATGAATCTTCTACCTGTGAAATGACATAATTTATACATTAAACTTTATCATAGGTATGTATGCATAGCAAAAATATAGTATATATAGGGTTCAGTACTGTTGTTTGAGGCATTTACTGGAAGTCTTAGAACTTAAGCTCCAGGAAAAAGGGGGTCTATTTATATCCTATCTCTTTGCCTTTCTGTGCTGATGTTTATATTTTTCAACTTTCCTATAAGTTTTATTTAATCTTTATTGCATTTTTCCATTACCATTTAGTCCTTTTATAACCCCCACCTCCCATCAATCACCACGATGTTATACATGTCCACGAGTCCTTTTTCCTTTTTTGCTCAATTCCTCCACCTAATAACCTCCTCTCCCCACTAGCTGTCACCTGTTCTCCATCTATGAGTCTGCCCCAATTTTCCTTGTAAGTTCAGCATTAAATTCCATATATGAGTGAAATCATATGGTATTTGTCTTTCTCTGACTGGGTTATTTCACTTAGCATAATGTTCTCTAGGTCCATCCATACTGTCACAAAGGCTAAAATTTTCTTCTTTTTTATAGCCAAGTAGTATTCTATTGTGTAAATGTCCCATAGTTGTTTTATTCACTCATCCATTGATGGACACTTGGGTTGCTTCCATATCTTGGCAATTGTAAATAACTCTGAAATGAACATAGGGGTGCTTATGTTCCTTCAAATCCATGTTTTGGGTTCCTTCAGCTATATTCCCAGGTGTGGCATCACTGGGTCAAAGGGCATTTCCATTTTTAACTTTTCAAGGTATCTCCATACTGCTTTCCACAGTGGCCGCACCAATCTGCATTCCCACCAACAGTGCAAAAGGGTTCACCTACTTCACATCATTGCCAGGAATTGTTTGTTGATTTACTAATGATAGCCATTCTGATAGGTGTGAGATGGCGTCCCATTGTGGTTTTAATACGCATTTCTCTAATGATTACCGGTGTTGAGAATCTTTTCCTATGTCTATTGCGCATCTGCATGTCTTCTTTTTTTTTAATTTTTATTTTAATTGTTGTTCAAGTACAGTTTTCTATCTTTTACTCCCATGTATGTCTTCTTTGGAGAAGTGTCTGTTCAGGTCCTTTGCCCATTTTTTAAATTACCTTATTTGTTTTTTGTTGCTGTTGAGTTTTGTAAGTACTTTATAAATTTTGGATATTAACCCCTTATCAGATGTATTAACGAATATGTCCTCCCATTCTTTGGGTTGTCTTTTTATTTTGTTGGTGATTCTTTTTCTGTGCAAAAACTTTTTAGTTTAGTGCAGTCCCATTTGTTTATTTTTTCTTTTGTTTCCCTTGCCTGGGGAGATATAACCAATAAAAAGTGGCTACAAGCAATGACTGAGATTTTGCTACCTACGTTTTCTTCTAGGATTTTTATGGTTTCAGGTTTAACATTTAAGTCTTTGATCCATTTTGAATTTATTCTTTTTTTAAACTTTCTCTTTTAAAGATTTTCCTTGTTTATTTGTTTGTTTATTTAAAGAGGGCAAGGGAGTAAAAAAGAGGGGGAAAACATCAATGTGCGGTTGCTTCTCACACACCCAAAACTGGGGACCTGGCCCACAACCCAGGCATGTGCCCTGACTGAGAATCAAACAGGCAAACCTTTGATTTGCAGACCAGCACTCAATCACTGAGCCACACCATCTAGGGCCTGAATTTATTCTTGTGGTATAAGAAAATGGTCTAGTTTCATTTTTTTACACCTATCTGTCCAATTTTCCTAACACCATTTATGGAATAAACTATCTTTAACCCACTGTATGTGCTTATTTCCTCAGTTAAATATTAATCGACTATAAAGGTGTGGGTTTATTTCTGGGCTGTCTGTTCAGTTCCATTGATCTATGTGTCTATTTTTATGCCAGTACCATGCTATTTAGATTATTATGGCCTTATAATAGTTTGATATTAAGTAGTGTGATTCCTCTAACTTTGTTCTTCTTTCTCAGGATCACTGTTGCAATACGGGGCCTTTTGCAGTTCCAAATAAATTTTTGTAATGTTTGTTGTAGTTCCATTAAATACATCATTGGAATTTCTATAGGAATTTTGTTGAATCTATAGATTGCTTTGGGTAGTATGGGCATTTTAATGATGTTAATTCTTCCTATCCATAAACACAGTATGTGCTTCCACTTATTTGTATCTTCTTCAATTCCTTTCTTCAGTGTCTTATATTTTTCTGTCTACAGGTCTTTTACATCCTTGGTTAGGTTTATTCCTAGGTATTTTACTTTTTTTGAAGCAATTATAAATGAAATTACTTCTTAGTTTCCCTTTCTGTTAGTTTGTTATTGGCATATAAAAATGCACCTGATTTCTGGATATTAATTATTATCCTACTTTGCTAAATTCATTTATAAATTCTAGCAGTTTCTTGGTAAAATCTTTGGGGTTCTATATGTACAGTATCATGTCATCTGTAAATAAAGATGGTTTTACTTCTTCCTTTCCAATTTGGATGCCTTTTATTTCTTGTTCTTGTGTGATTGCTGTGGCTAGAATTTCTGGTACTAAGTTGAATAAGAGAAATGAAAGCGAACATCCCTGTCTTGTTCCTGATCTTAAGGGGAACACTTGTACTTTTTGCCCACTGAGTATGATGCTGGCAGTGGGCTTGTCATATATGACCTTTACTATGTTTAGATTTGTTCCATCTATTCCCTCTTTGCTGAGAGTTTTTATCATTAAATGGGTGCGGGATTTTATCAAATGCTTTTTCTGCATCTCTTGATATGATCATGTGACTTTTATCCATCATTTTGTTTATGTGGTAAATCATTTGTTAATTTCTGAATGTTGTACCAAACTTGTATTCCTGGAATAAACTTCAGTTGATCATAGTGTATAATCTTTTTGATGCATTGTTGTATTCAGTTTCCTATTATTTTCTTGAGGGTTTTAGCATCTATGTTCTTAGCAACATTGACCTATAATTTTCTTTCTTTGTAGTGTCTTTATCTGATTTTGGAATTAGGATAATGCTGGCCTCATAAAATGAGTTTGGGAAGCTTCCCTCCTGTTGAATTTTATGAAATACATTGAAAAAGAGAGGTTTTAGTTCTTCTCGAAATGTTTGGTAAAATTCAAAGCCCTTGCTGATGTAGCTCAGTGGATTGAGTGCAAGCCTGTGAACCAAAGGGTTGCTGGTTTGATTCCCATTCAGGGCACATGCCTGGGTTGTGGGCCAGGTCCCCAGTAGGGGGCATGTGAGAGGCAACCACACATTGATATTTCTCTCCTCTTTCTCTTTCCCTTCCCCTCTCAAAATAAAATTTAAAAAATGTTTGGTAAAATTCACCTGTGAAATCATCTGGTCCAGGGCTTTTGTTTGTTGGGACTTTGTTGATTACTGCTTCAATTTCACTAGGTGTCATCTGTCTATTCAGATTCTCTAATTCTTCCAGATTTAGTTTTGGAAGAGTGTTTGTTTTTAGGAACTTATCAATTTAGTCCAGGTTGTCCAGTTTGTTGGAATGTTGTTTTTTATAATATTTTCTTACAATCCTTTTTATTTCTTTGGTGTCAGTTGTTATTTCTCCTCTTTCATTTCTGATTTTACTTATTTGGATCTTTTCTCCTTTTTCCTTGATGAGTCTGGTTAAAGGCTTGTCAATCTTGTTTATCTTTCATCAAAGAACTAGGTCCTGGATTCATTGATCTTCTGTATGATTCTTTTAGACTCCATTTCATTTACTTCTGCTCCGATCTTTCTTATTTCTTTCCTTCTACTCCCTTTGGGTTTTGTTTGTTGTTCTTTTTCAAGTTCCTTTAAGTGTAACATTAGATTCTTTATTTGAGCTTTCTGGGGTTTTTTTTTGTTTTTAGATAGGCCTGCAATGCTATGAATTTCCCTGTTAGGATTGCTTTCCCAGTGTCCCACAGATTTTGAATTGTTGTGTCTTCACTTTAATTTGTTTCAAAGTATCTTTTGATTTCTTCCTTGATGTCATTGTTGACCCATTCATTATTTAATAACATGTTATTTAGCTGCCATATCTTTGTATGTTTTTCAGTGTTCTTGTGATTGATTTTTATGTTCACAGAATTGTAGTCAAAAAAGTGCTTGATACAATTTCAATCTTCTTAAATTGATTGAGACTAGTTTTGCGTCCTAACATGTGGTCTATTCTAAGAAACATTCCATGCGCACTTGAAAAGTATGTATATTCTACTGCTTTGGGGAGAAATGCTCTGAAGATGTCAATTAAATCCATTTGATCTAGTGTGTCACTTAAGGCTTCTGTCTCCTTATTGATTTTCTGCCTGGAAGATCTATCCAGTGAATTCAATGGGGTGTTAAAATCCACAACTATGACTGTATTTCTGTCAATCTCTCCTTCTGTGTCCATCAAGATTTCCTTCACATATTTAGGTGCCCCTATGTTGGGTGGGTAAATGTTTACTAGGATTATAACCTCTTGTTGGATTGTCCCCTTTATCATTATGTAGTGTCCTTCTTTGTGTCTTACTATAGCCTTGGTTTTAAAGTCTATTTGGTCAGATATAAGTACTGCTACCCCACCTTTTTTATTTTCCATTCGCATGAAATATTTTTCTCCATTCCTTTACTTTCAGTCTGTGTGTATCTTTCTATCTGAGATGGGTTTCTTGGAGGTAGCATATATAAGGATCTTTTTTTCTTATCCATTCAGCTACCCTCTGTCTTTTGATTGTAGCATTTAAGCCATTTACATTTAAGGTGATTATTGATAGATATGTATGTAGTGCCATTTTATTGTTAGACTGTTTTCCTTTTCTTTGTTTTTTTTTTTTTCTTCTTAAAGCAAGCCCTTTAACATTTGTTGCTGTGCTGGTTTGGTGTTAAGAAAGTCCTTTAGCTTTTCCTTGTCTAGGAAGCTCCTTATTTCTCCTTCAATTTTATTTATTTATATTTTTTCCATGTGTCCAAGGCATGAACCAGGCATGGGCACAGACCAAAAACCAACCTGGAATAAACACAGAGGTATTTTGTCCCTCGCTGATATGAGACAAGTACCACCAAGCCAGATGCAACTCTACCCAGATCAGGGACAGCCTCCTTTGATTTTAACTGATAGTCTTGCTGAGTAAAGTAGCCTTGCTTGTAGGCCCTTTATTGTGATCATCTTCAATATTTCACACCACTCCCTTCTGGACTGAAATGTTTCTTATGAGTAATCAGAAAGCTGTGTAATTGGTGCTGTCTTGTAGGTAACTACCTGTTTTTCTCTTGCGGCTTTTAGGATTTTCTCCTTGTCTTTAAGGCTTGTCATTTTAACTATGATGTGTCTCAGTGTAGGCCTCTTTGGGTCCAACTTGTTTGGGACTTTCTGAGCTTTCTGGACTTGTGTGTCTTTTTGCTTCACCAGATTAGGGGAGATTTTAGTCATTATTCCTTCAAACAGGTTCTTGCTCACTTGCTCACTCTCTTCTCCTGGCATTCCCATGATGCGGATGTTGTTACTTTTCATGTTGTTCAAAATACTTCTTAAGCTCTCCTCTTTTCTTAACTTCTTTTTTCTCTTTGCTGCTCTGTCTGGGTGTTTTTTCTGCCTTGTATTCTAAATCACTGATTCAATCCTCTGCTTCATCTAACCTGTTTATTTCTTCCAGTGTATTATTTATTTCAGATATTGTATTCTTATTATTGACTGCTCCCTTTTTATTATTTTTATGACATTTTTCATGCTGTTGAGTATCATTATAATCATTACTCTAAATTCTCTATTTGATAAATTACTTGCCTCCATTTCATAGAGTTCTTCCGGAGAATTCTCTTGTTCCGCCCTGTCCTGCTTTGCACAACCAAGGAAATTCTCCTTTGTAGTCATGTAGAAGAATGGTTGAGAAAGCAAGTTAACTTCTCCTTCTCTGAGGGTTTAATCATTTTGGGCATCAATCAAATGGGAAAAGGACTTCTATTAGACTTTCCACTTTTATTGGTTGCTGGACTTATGACTTTTACCCCATCTTTTGGGAGGCTTTTGCAAAGTTGAAATCCTCAAACTCTTCAAATTCAACAAACGTCTTCAGGACAAAGCTGATGTCCTTACTTCACTTCTTTATGTTCTCACAGTCCCTTAAGTTTTATCCTGATAATTCCTTACCTTACAAATCTTTAAAGCTTTAAATAGATGTTTTCTTATCTGTTAACCATTACTTTTAGTTTTCAGCAGTGATGACATGCCTGAAACAGAAAACTATACTCCCTCTTTGGTCTACTTCAACATAGCTTCTGGATCCACTAAAACTCCTTTTACAGAGGTCAGAAAAGATCACTACGTTGCCATACTGATTTGACATACTTTTCATTCCTATCTAATTCAACCTCCCCACAGTTTCTAACACACCTGACTACTTCTTTTCTCTTGGAACCAGTTTCTGGCTTTCATAGCACCTCACTTTTCTCTATAACTCTTCAATGACTATTCCTCAGAGCTCAGGTCTGAGTTTTCTCATTTTTACATTTCTTCTGCCACCATTCTGCCTTAATTTACTAATATCTTTTTCTTATATTATTTTAATAACCTCCTCATTGAATATCCTCTGCCCGCTCTTATCTCTAACAAATCCATTCTCTCCCAGCAACCAGAGTGATTTTTTAAAAATGAAAATTAGATCATGTCATTTTGCCTGTGTCAAATATTTCTCTTTTTTAATTTCACTTATTTATTTATTTTTAGAGAGAGGGGAAGGGAGGGAGGAAAAGAGGAAGAGAAACATCAATGTGTGGTTGCCTCTCACGTAACTCGCACTGGGGACCTGGCCTGCAATCTTGGCCTGTGCCTGACTGGGAATTGAACTGGAGACCCTCTGGTTCACAGCCTGTGCTCAATCTACTGAGCTACACCAGGCAGGGCCAAATCTATCAAAATATAGCATTTGAATCTTAGATAAATTGCAAACTATTTAACGTTGCCCACAAAACAGTATGATCTAAC
Source organism: Carollia perspicillata (assembly GCA_004027735.1). Lineage (NCBI taxonomy): Eukaryota > Metazoa > Chordata > Mammalia > Chiroptera > Phyllostomidae > Carollia > Carollia perspicillata. Next base: position 24,339 of record PVKM010000232.1, read on the forward strand.
ATCTGTCTGTATGTCCATAATTGTTCTCTTATATATTACTATAGACAAACTGATCTTTTTTCAGTTCCTCAACATGTCATTCTTTCCCATCTCAGATCCATGACACCTGTTGTTCCCTCTTCCTGGAATTTTGTTTCCATGCTTTTTGCACGATTTACTCCTACTATTTTAGTTTACTCTGTCACTCTCTGAGACTTTCTCTGGCCAACTAATCTAATGACATCCTGTTCGTTTCATTTAGAAATTTTAACATAATTTGTTATTACATGTTTATTATAAATGTATTTATTTAAGTTCTTTCCCCACAATTATCAGTAAATGCCAGGAATGTGGAAACCCAATTTGCTCTCTTCCCACTCTATGCCCAGGACTTCCTTAGTGCAGTGTTTGGCACATAGTAGCAGTCCAAGAAGCAAATGCTAAATCATTGATTGTTTCATCCCTTTAAGGACACCTGCACAAAAAGTACAATTATAATTAGAAATTGCATGTTGACCACAAATTTAGAACCAAGGGGTATGAGTTACATGACTATAATACTCATAGAACCTTAACGAGGGTGGCTCAGTTGGTTGTGCATTGCACAAAGTGAAAGGTTGCCAGTTTGATTCCTGGTCAGGGCACATGCCTAAGTTGCAGTTTCTGTCCTTGGTAGAGCATGTACAAGACGCAATCAATAGATGTTTCTATGTCCCATTGATTTCTCTCTTTTTGTCCCTCCTTTCCCTTCTCTCTAAAATTAAATAAAAAATTTTAAAGATATTGTCTTTAAAATAATATTCATAGAGAGCAGGGGGAGACTCTTATACTGAGTGCATGAAAAGCTAGCAAGTTGTCATATGAATACAGACAACTTCGTCCCAGAGGAATGAAGAAGTTGCTTTCTCTTCTTGCTCATGACCTCCACTCATACAGGGTACTTGCCTGTTCTCTCCATGGGTCATGTGGCCTACAGGAGGGAGCTTCTCTCTCTTGTCCACCTGATCATGCATTTGCCAGTGTGTTCACATGCTCTCTTGTCTGGGAACACACAGATCATGTGGCTCCAGCAGTCGCATAGCCCATGGCCATGTGGGCTTCACACATAGGCTCTAGGAGAGAATCTGAAATGGATGACAGCCGGAAACAAGCTGAGCTATCTGACTAGGGACTAAAACTACTTAGCAGCTAACTGCAGGTTCCAAGGAACTGTAGTTTGAAATGGAGCAGGAACTCTTGTCACTGGCTTTTATCTTGATCTTGCTGAGGAGATGGACTTTGAGACAACAGTCCTCCATTCTCCCAGTTCGCACAGCATGTAAATGAAACCTGTTTTCCTTTTGCACCACCAACTGCTTCAGAAGTTTAGCTTTTGTGGTGGCAGGTAGCCAAATCTCCATTTTTTGCTTCAGTTACAACTTTACCAGAGAAGATGTATGGATGACAAATAAGCACATGCAAAGGATGCTCAATATCATTAGTTATTAATGAAATGAAAGTTAAAACCACAGTGAGGTATAACTGTATACCTATTAGATGACAAAAATTAAAAAGACTGATTATACCAAATGCTGTCTAGGATGTGGAAGAACTGGAACTCCTGTACACTGATCATAAGAATATAAAATGGTACAAGTGCTTTGGGAAAAAATGCCAGTTTATTTTACTTTATTTTTAAGTATATTTTATTGATTATGCTATTACAGTTGTCCCATTTTTTTCTCACCTTCATTCCCTTCTACCCTCACCCCCCCCACCAGCATTCCCCTCTCCTTAGTTCATGTCCATGGGTTATACATATAAGTTCTTCGGCTTCTACATTAACTATACTATTCTAAGCCTCTCTCCATCTATTTTGTGCCTACCATTTATGCTTCTTATTCCCTGTATGATGTCCCCCATACCACCCCTCCCCCCCGCTGATAACCCTCCATGTAGTCTCTATTTCTGTGATTCTGTTCCTGTTCTAGTTGTTTGCTTAGTTTGTTTTTGTTTTTGGTTCAGTTGTTCATGGTTGTCAGTTTGTTGTCATTTTACTATTCATACTTTTGATCAATTTCTTTTTCTTCGATAAGTCCCTTTAACATTTCATATAATAAGGGCTTGATGGTGATGAACTCTTTTAACTTTTGACCTTATCTGGGAAGCACTTGATCTGCCCTTCCATTCTAAATGATAGCTTTACTGGATAGAGTAAACTTGAATGTAGGTCCTTACCTTTCATGACTTTGAATACTTCTTTTCAGCCCCTTCTTGCCTGCAAGGTTTCTTTTGAGAAATCAGCTGATAGCTTTATGGGAACTCCTTGGTAGGTAACTGTCTCCTTTTCTCTTGCTGCTTTGAAGATTCTCTCCTTGTTTTTAATCTTGGGTAATGTAATGATGATGTGCCTTAATGTGTCCTTCTCTAGGTCCAAATGCTTTGGGACTATGGGGGCTTCCTGGACTTCCTGGAAGTTTATTTCCTTTGACAGATTAGGGAAGTTCTCCTTCACCGTTTGTTCAAATAAGTTTTCAATTTCTTGCTCTTCCTCTTTTCCTTCTGACACCCCTATGATTCGGATGTTGGAATGTTCAAAGTTGTCCCAGAGGTTCCTAAGCTTCTCCTCATTTTTTTGAATTATCGTTTCTTCATTCTGTTCTGGTTGATGGTTTATTTCTTCCTTCTGCTCCAAATCTTTGATTTGAGTCCAAGTTTCCTTCCCTTCACTGTTGGTTTCCTGTACATTTTTCTTTTTTTAATATTTCTTTTTGAAGTATATTTTTATTGGTTATGCTATTACAGTTTTCCCAATTTTCTCCTCTTTATCCCCACTCTACCTTGCGCCCCCCCACCCTCCAGCATTCCCCCCCTTTTAGTTCATGTCCATGGATCATACATGTAAGTTCTTTGATGTCTCTCTTTCCTATACTATTCTTAATGTCCCCTATCTATTTTATGCCTACCAAGTATGCTTCTTATTCCCTGTACCTTTCCCCCATTCTTCCCCTCTCCCTCTCCACTGAAAACCCTCCATGTGATCTCCATTTCTCTCATTCTATTCCTGTTCTGCTTGTTTGCTTAGTTTTTGTTTTTATTTTTTAGGTTCAGTTGGTGATAGTTATGAATTTGTTGTTATTTGACTGTTCATTTTTTTGATCAACTTCTTTTTCTTAGATAAGTCCCTTTAACATTTCATATAATAAGGGCTTGGTAATGAGGAACTACTTTAACTTGACTTTATCTGGGAAGCACTTTATCTGGCCTTCCATTCTAAATGTTAGCTTTGCTGGTCTTCACTTTTTCCTCTATTTTGTGACCATACTCAACCATTTCTGTGAGCATCCTGATTACCAGTGTTTTGAATTGTGCATCTGATAGGTTGGCTATTTCTGTGTTGCTTAATTTTTTTCCTAGAATTTTGATCTGTTCTTTCATTTGGAGCATATTTCTTTGTCTCAGCAGAGTTGTTACTTTGTAAGGGGTGGAACCTTAGTTATCCATCAAGGCTGGGCAACCCATGTCACTGTGTTGGGGTGTGGTCCGTTTGAATATTTCTTCTTTAGCTCCTTGGTTGTCAGACTTCCATACAGTTCGATTTTCTGGCAGTTCTAGTTATTTTTTTAAATTTGTCGTTGTCCTTCTTTTGGTTGTGCCAGGAGGCAAAGTGTATCTACCTATGCCTTCATCTTGGCTGGCCTCCTTATTTTATTGTTTTAAATTAAGGTATAACTGACATACCACATTACATAAATTTGAGGTATACAACATGATTCAATATTTGTATATATTGCAAAATGTTTACTACAGCTAGACTGCTTAACATCTGTCTCCATACATATTTGCAGATTATTTTTCTTGTGATGATAAATCTTGGCATTTTTTTAAAAAGTTTGATCTATACCTACTGTATGATCCGGCCATTCTACTTCTAGGTACCTATTCAAGAGATGAAAGCATACGTCCATTCAAAGACTCGTATGTGGATATTTACAGTAGCTTTACTTGTGATAGCTGAAAACTGAAATGAACTCAAACATCCTTTCACAGATAGATAACAAATTCTGATACATTCATGCAATGTGATATTATTTGGTAATAAAAAGGAAAGAACTTTCGTTATGTATAACAATATGAAAGAATCTCAAAATAACTATCCTGAATGAAAGAAAAACCCAGACTAAATTACTACATATTGCATGATTCCATGTATATAACAATTCCAGAAAAATGCAAACTCATCCATAGTGACATAAAGCAGGCCAGAGATTTTCAAGGAATCAAGGGTAAAGGAGGGAGAACTAAAAAAGAACACCAGGAATCTTTTGGTGGTGATGGATATGTTCACTATCTTCATGGTGGTGAGAGTTTCATGGGTTTATACATGTGGCAATAATTATCAAATGATACAGTTTTAATATGTACAGTCATGCCTCAATAAAGCTGTTTATAAAGTATTTTTAAAGGTTGCATCTAGAAGATGAATAACTTCTTGAGAGCTAATGTACAGCACAGCAATTGTAGTCAACAATACTGTATTATATACTTCAGAGTTGCTAAGAGACTAGATCTTAAATGTTCTCACCACAAAAAGAAATGGTAATTATGGTATGCAAGTGTTAGCTAACACTAGGTTGGCCATCATAATGCAATATATGAATATGTCAACTCAACCTGTTGTACACCTTAAACTTACATAATATTGTATGCTTTATATCTTAATAAAAATAAGATAAAGTAAAACAAAAGAAAAGATGAGGAATAAAGACACTGAGTAGCCCTGGCTGGTGTGGCTCAGTGGATTGAGTGCCGGCCTGTGAACCAAAGGGTTGCTGGTTTGACTCCCAGTCAGGGCACATGCCTGGGTTGCAGCCCAGGTCCCCAACAAGGGGCACATGAGAGGCAGCCATACATTGATGTTTCTCTCCCTCTCTTTCTCCCTCCCTTCCCTTCTCTAAAACAAACAAACAAACAAACAAACAAACAAACAAACAAATAAAATCTTATAAAAAGATACTGAGCATTATGGAGAGAATTAATGGAGTTGGTAGGATAAGATACTATTGAAATCTCTAGGGAGGGGAATATGTTAAGTTTTGGGAACAAAATATCTGTTGCATTGTCATCATTTATTTGCAGTTGCAAAATTTATTGTCAAATTTCAAATTGCACTTAAGGAGGATATGACCTTTGTAGCTGTATCAAAAGAGAGGCACGCATTTTTAAAAAATAATTTTTAATCCTCAGATAAGGACTTTTTAATTAAATATTTATTTGTTTGTTTGTTTGCTTGTTTGTTTATTTTTACGCAGACAGGAAAGGAGGGAGAAAGAGAGGGAGAGAAACATCAATGTGTGGCTGCCTCTTATGCACCCCTCACTGGAGAACCCGGGCTGCAACCTAGGCATGTGCCCTGACTGGGAATCAAACCCACAACCCTTTGCTTTGCAGGCCCGTGCTCAATCCACTGAGCACACCAGCTGGGGCATAAGGACATTTTTGACCCCTTTTTAGTGAGAGAAGAAGGGAAGAAGGGAGAAAGTCACAGGTTTTAAAGGGTTACAAAATTAATACATTTTGTTTTCAAAGAACTTTTTCAGCATTTCTTTTTATATTGTTTTTGGATGCATATGCATGGATTTTTAGTGATTTTATTTATTTATTTCTAAAGAGAGGGGAAGGGAGGGACAAAGAGAGGGAGAGAAACATTGATGGGTTGCCTCTCACACACTTCCAAACAGGGACCTGGTCCGCAACCCAGGCAGGCGCCCTGGGGAATCCTTTGCTCTACGAAACAACCCCCAACCAGCTGAGCCACACTGGTCAGGGCAGCGTGGATTTTTTTTTTAAGTCAAGCAACAAAGTAATATAGAAATGAAAAGTCTTCCTCTGTCCTTGTCCCACCTTAATCTTGTCCCTAGCAATTACCATTATTAATAGCCTCTTAAGAATTTATCCCCAAATTTTCTACAATATATAAGCAGAGAGAGAAGTTTTGTTTAATTTTGGTTTTTTGGACACCAATGAGATCACTCTAAACACAGAGTCCAATAATAATAGCTCTTTTTTATTCTTTTTAACAGCTGCATGTTAATTCATTATTTGATGTACCTTTATTTATTAAGCTAGTGACTTATTTGTGTATATTTAAGATCTTCCTATATGTTTGCTATTTCAATATTGCAAATGAATATTTTTTTGAAGATTTTACTTATTCACTTTAGAGAGAGAGGAAGAGAGGGAGAAAGAGAGGGAGAGAAACAGCGGTGTGCATGAGATACGTGAATCTGTTCCTCTCATATGCCTCCTTTCGGGGACCTGGCCCACAACCCAGGCATGTACCCTGACTGGGAATCAAACTGACAACCTTTCAGCTCACAGGCTGGCACTCAATCCACTGGGCCCCACCAGCCAGGGCTGCAATGAGTATTCTTAAACTACATTTGCTGTACTTGTTGGAATATATTTGTAGGAGAAATTCACAAAAAAAAAAAACCTTGGATTGGAGTGGTAGAAAGTGATTAAGTGCACGGACATTAGCCCTAACGCGGTTGCAGGAATTTACACCCCAAGTATTATTGTTTGGAGAGTGCCTATCGGGTCCTCCAAAATGGGAAGGTGAGTAATGCCATTTTAACATGCATTCATTAACTGTGAACATTTTCTTATGTTTTCCTGTATAACTGTATGTCTTTAAAGTAGTACTTCCCTAAAGAGGGTTTAAAATGAATGGATATATATGCCACTTTAGAGGAACACAGCTGTCATAGTAAATAAAATATACTTACATGTTACTTGCACTTTAAAGAAATAAAACTTTTCTATTGCTAATATAAGTGTGAAACGTACAAAGACAAGAACAATGGAAATACAGTTTTCTGGCACTTAAAAAATTGTCCAATGATCTGTAATGTGCCATGGGCAGTAAAACATATGGTGGGAATTAAGATTTTCAGAGGGATAGAAAGGATGGCTTGTTTCTTTCACTGGCTAAAAGGTTATGACCCACCATGCACCACGTGACCTGTCAGGACCTACTGACCCACCAATTATCCTGTGGAAAATGGAACTCACTAACTCTTCCTAATTTTCACCCAAATCTGTAGCCCCTGCTGTGTTCCCTGTCTCTGTTAAAGGCATCACATATATCCAGCTTGAAAAGCTAGAAATCTGGGGAGTATCACCATTTCTTTCTCTGCCCCATGCAGCTGCTCCTTGTTCTCCCTTCTTTTACTGGGTATTTGTGAGGTTGAAACAAGGTACCACGTGTAGAAGTGCCCAGCAGAATGTCAGGCTGGCAGTGGTTAGAAAAGCATTTTGTTTCATTCTTTCACCTTGTGCAGGTTTTGTTTTAACTACCAGTTCCATCCTCAACAACAACAATGAAACTCCCAAAACAATAATAAAAACTTTTAAAGCAATGCCTTCTTGTCAGTAATCTACAGCTTTCCACATGGTTTATGTAAGGCTTCTGCCCTACTTGTTAAACTGTATACCTGCAGGAACTGGTGTATAGGGCACTTACCTTTCACTAGGCAGGAATAATAGAGTTGTCCATGTGGAACATATTAATTGAAAAATACCACAATCTTTTTGCTTTATAAATAGAAAGGATGCTAATGATTTCTTCTCTTCTTACAAATCAGTATTGTTATTTTAAACTTTGGTTTAGAAGTAAAAATAGATGGAATGCTCCCAGAACGATTCTGGAAGGGATGGCATATGACGGCAAAGGCAGAATGTCTAAATGGTGGTGGGAAGTGAAATAAAAATCTACATTCACCACCTCCTGACCTACTTATAGGTTATCAGTATCTGCTCCACCACAAAGTGTATTTCAGGCCCATGTCTTTCACCACCTTCTGCTGGTGGGTGCTCAGAGACTACAAATTCACTTTAGTGTGTCTATTACCGTCAGCAAAACACAATTCAGAACATAATGGACTGCTTAAAAATAATATTGTGCGTTTAAAAAAAATGTTACAAGGTTTGAATTATCTGCTGTTTCAGATTATCTCTGCCACTACTCTAGAGGGTCAAATTTCCTTTGCAGCTTCGTAGCCCTTGAAAACATGTGTTTAGTTATAAATATAGGTCCCTCTGGGGAATCTCCAAATGGGAATGTTTCTCTTGTTTGTGAGTGAGAAATGCATGCATTTCCTTTGACACAAAGGAAAGCACTAATGCATGCCAATTTGCAGATAATTTCAAAATGTTTCTAACCCCCAAACTTTTACCAGTCAGCAAAAATGTTTCTAGCACCTATTGGCAATGAGCATGAGTAAGTTCAAAAAGTTTAATTCTTAACTACTGGTTTGGAACATATTTTAAAGTGTTAAGAATGAGACGTATTTGTTTTAAGTTAGAAAACTAGTTAATGTTTCTCTCTCATTCCATTTTCCTAGAACAGTCCCCCCCTTCTCTAGGGGCTACAACTGTTAGCAATTTCTTAAAAATACTTTTAGAAATAACCTATACAAATACATGTACATATATGTATATTTATCCCCTCTTGTTTACAAAATGGGAGCATATTATTCATATTGTCCTACATTATTTTTTACTTACTATAACTTAGATATTGTTCCATAGCAGATCTATCTATCTTCTATCTTTACTTTTTAACCATACCATAGTATGTCATTGTGTGACTATACAACACTTTATTTAACCAGTCCTTATTCTAGGTATATATGTTGTTCCTAGGTTTCTTTACTATTACAAACAATACTGTGATAAAACATTACATCTTTCCCCTTTAAAAGACAAAACATGAAATAGATACAATAACAGAGAAAACAGCACAATAATCTCTATCTTAAAACACCCACATTTAATGGTAACCAGCTAACTCATGGGCAAAGGTGTTGCATCTATACTTATCCACCTGCCCCCCCACCAGATTATTTTACGAAATATTTCTTCCAGAAATACTTCATTATATATCTATAAATATAATAACTCCTTCAAAAATAACTTCATATCATTACCATAACTAAACACATTAACACTAATTTCTTGATGTCAATAACATGCTGTCAATGTTCAAATTTCTTCTATAGACAATTGTTTACAGCTAATTTGTTAAAATCAGAATCCAAACAAGGTCCACACATTGCATTTGATTGACCTGCCTCCTAAGTCTCTTTTAATTTATAAACTTCCTCTCTCTTTTTCTTCTTTCAATTTATTTGTTGGCAAAACTGGATCCTTTGTCCTATGGTTTCTCATATTTTGGATTTTGCTGACTACATTGCATGGTGTTGTTTAACAAGTTCTCTCTTCCTTGTATTTCCTGTAAACTGGTGCTTTTATCAGGAGAGTTTATCAGATTCAGGTTTAATGCTTAGGCAAGAATATTTCCTAGGTGGTACTGTGCACTTTCCTCAAGAGACCATAAGCAATCTAGTGTATATAGGTGGACATTTGTCGAATATATTCTTCTGAGTGAAATTTCTTGTTCCATTTTTTATTTTGATGGCTATTACCAAATTACCAAATTGCCTTCCACAGAAATTGTACCAATTTACATTCCCACCTGAAATAAATAAGTCTGCTTCCCCATATCAACACTTTGATCAAGCTCTTTAGTCTTTGTCAATTCAATATGTGAAAAATGTTATCTTGTCAAGTGTTAGTGCAATCTAGATTTAACTATAACCAGATTTCATACTGCTATAGCCCAATTTCTTTTTTATTAGCTCACATGAGTACAATATGGTAGAGAAATATATCTATAACTGTGGTAACATTACAAATAATCTGTATAAGCCGAAAGAATTGACATGGATAAAATATTTTGATAAAACTTAATGTAAAGCCATGTATGAATGGCACTGCCTTTGGCTTGTCAGTGGAGATGAAACTCAAAGAAATCTTGTGTGCATATTTAGAAAATTGGTATAATTTCCCTTGTCTATAGCAACAGCTCTGTGACAAGTATGTGGAGGAATCCAGTGATGAGTAAGACCAAGATCTTTGTGCCAATGACCTTACAGTCCAGTCAGGGAAGTCAAACACTTTATTTTTTAAGATTTTATTTATTCATTTTTAGAGACAGGGGAAGGGAAGGAGAGAGAGAGAGAGAGAGAGAGAGAGAGAGAGAGAGAGAGAGAGAGAGAGAGAGAGAGAGAGAGAGAGAGAGAGAGATGTTCAAAAGAAACATCTTAACTTTTCCCTGAAAGATCGATTTATTGACAAAAATACCATACACCCAAACAACATGAACTCACAAAGCATTTTAATATTCACACTATCATGAGGTCTAGATGCAGTCTGGAGCAACAGAACTTTTGACACCCTGAGAATTCCACTTATAGTCAAAGACAAAGTTAATTTACTTCCTTATGCAAAGTTTACTGGGTCCTATTCTTTTAAGAAAGGCAAGCAAGCATACCTATGTTTTACAATGCACTTTAAAGTACAGATAACAAAATGTAAACCTCTTAGGTGGCAATAATCAATTGTACTGCTGCACAATACTCTGACTTTAACTGAGTTAGATTTCCTTTTTGTCCAAATGTCTTGAGTGCTAACCCCCTGGATACTTCATGCAGTGGAAATATGCCTTAAGTTACTAACCAAGAGCCCCTTTTGCAGAGTTTTTAAAATGGAATTTCAGATTCATTAGAACAAAAGGATGCACTTTTCTCGACCTTGGGAGCTTGTGACCATTGGGAGATGAAAAGAGTAGTGACACTAAGTAAAACTATTGTCCAGAAAAATAAGCCTCTCCGAGGGGCACCAGGAATCCACAATAAAATCCTTGTTTCCAAGAAAATCCGGGCATTTCCATCAAAAAAGCCTGGAAAGATAAATAGAATGTCCTTAAAAGCCACAGGTTTTTAATAATACAAAATGTCTAAGTCCAGGGTAAACAAAGAGCTAAGAAAAACTAACATCTACTAACTCAAGTTTCTCAAGACCCAGGTCGTGACCTAGAGCCCGATCACAAGGTATTTTCAAAAGAGCTGCTTTTCCTGTGGGCCTGCGATGAGTTTATTTTGTGGAACTTATTTGGCTACAAAACTCTACAACTGCACAGAAATTGTAAGCCAGGTGTTTTGCAATGACTCTTTCAATTCGCAACAATGAGAAATGGGATTTGGGGGTTCATTTAAAAAGTGAAGTTAATGCCTTCTGTGTAACAACCAAAATGAATGGGGCTGATTTGTTGAACCCAAAGTTAATACATTTTCATCTTACCCTTATCCTGCTACATTAGTTCTTTTCTCACCCAATTTTGCAAAAGTGATTAGTGAAGCTTTTCAAAATGTGATGAAGTCTTCATCTTCAATGCTTTCTGAATGAGCTATATTCAAGTATAGTTCTTTCCGATTACAACCCTCTAGGAGGCAGAAGTCAATAGATCTCTCTTCCCTTTGTTGCACAAGCTATTTAAACTTGCTGCTATACCACATCCTTTCTCTGACAGGCTGACTTCCAGGAACTAACCTGTGGTTTTGAAAACAAAGTATTTTCCATAGCAGGCTGTATTAGTTATTATTGACATTCATGTATTCTAAAGGTGTGTCCCAGGGCTTCTACAATGGACTATTAAAATAAAAAAACCAAAGAGCAATAAACACAAAACAAGAGTCTGGCTCAACCACCTTCATATTAACCCAACTGTTTTTGTACTTAGCATTTTACTCACTGAGGCAGGCTCTGAAAATGTTAAAAGCCAGAATAAAACTTATTTCCATACTCCCTAATGTGTTTTTTAAATGATTTTATAAATAATTCAAGAGTATGTCATTTTTTTTTTCTTTTAAAAATTCTATTAAGCATCAGCTTCTGAGAATCCGTCAGTACTGAGTCACTCTTCTACACTGGAACTAGCTTTGTGTTTTCAGTCTTCATCTTTCGGTCTTTATCAAACAATGGGTGAGTGCATCCTCTTATATACTCAAGGATTTATTTAATGTAAACTATTTTGGTTTTTTAATGATTTAGAATAAATTATGTAGGATGACAAAAAACCATTAAAGAGTAGGCTGTCGTCATGCTTATTAGAAGAACAGTTTTCTGAGCACTTTAAAAAAGTCAGGTTGAGGTTGTGTGTCAGGGCTCAAGTTTCACAGCCATCTCCACTTTGAAACATAATATATGAAAGCCTGGGTTTTTTTTTTTTCTAAAATAAGAAATCAAGTGTGCTTAAGTGGGAAACGTTTCAACATTTAAAATATGGTCAAGCTCTTGACTTTGAAATAGAAGGATCCGAGGAAAGAGCGATGGCTAGTTTGTTGTTGAAAGAAAGAATGTTTGTGAGACGTTACTGCTGTCCCTTTGGCTGAAATGGTGACCAGCACTAATCCTAAAGGTCAAGCTGGTGACAATGCCTTCTGAGTAGTGCATTTTAACAGCATTGAAAAACACACATCTATAAAATGAGCAGGCTAAGCCCAAAACTCTTCCTACTGATAATTGTACAATTTCAATTTTGTTAATTACACATTTATTAAGAGCTCAGAATTAAGGTGGTCAGGAATTTAAATAAGCATACAATAGTGTCTTAATCCTTAAAGAGCTCAATATGCTGTTGAACTGGTAAAACATTTAGAAAACAATGTAAATGTTTAACTACAGGCAAGAACAAGGTAAGGCAAGAGGAATCCACTTTAACTCTGAGTTCTCCAAACTCACATTTCTAAAAAGCACAATGCTTTTTGTAAATGCTGACAAAATTAAAAAGTGATATTTTGGCGGGGAAGATAAACATTTGATAAAGTGCACATTAGTGAGAATAGACTTGCTACACGCTTGCATCTCCTACATTTCAAGTAGGAAGGGCTGCGATACATAAATAATAGGCATTTAGTGCCTATGAAATTTCTTGAAGCCCTGGCTGGTGTAGCTCAGTGGATTGAGCACGGGCCTGTGAACCAAAGGGTTTTCGGTTTGATTTTCAGTCAGGGCACATGCCTGGGTTGCAGGCCAGTTCCCAGTGGGGGCCATGTGGGAGGCAACCACACACTGATGTTTCCCTCCCTCTCTTACTCCCTCGTTTCTGTTCTCTCTAAAAATAAATAAATAAATCTTTAAAAAAATAAATTTCTTGAAGTTGGATAATCTGAATTCTAGTTCAATTGTGGAACTTTGAGCAAGTCTCATTAACGTGCTGTGCTGCATTTTCTTGATGAGACAACATTGAAGAGTCCTTGTTACTCTAAAATTCTATGGTTTTTACGAACTCTATAGTTGGTGTGTGTGTGTGTTAGACCTACACAGATAGACACAAACACCGCATATGTACTATGTACTAGTTACTATGGGCAACCACCACAGAAAAGAACAGCTGTGTCCAAATCTTGCACAGGTCTGGAGGGCCCAAGAAGAGCTGAGACCAAGTTGTTCTTCTGTCACTGACTGAAATGAAGTGCTGCCTAGCTGCCGATTGTCTGTGGCCCTAGGTCTAGAGCATGGGGCAGAGAGGGGTGGGGGTGGGAGGGGGAGCTGGGTGGAGAAGTGGTTAAACTTGTGGGGCTGGAATCAAGCCTCTGTACTTAATAGTTGGGTAACTTTGGGCAGACAAGTAACTTTAGTTTCCTCGATTGTAAAGTGGGGAAATGGTAAAAAGATTTGCTAATAGGGTTGCTGTGGGGACTTTTTGACTTAATATACATAAAGCTAAAGCATTTAGAAGCATGCCTGGCACATAATCATACTCAATAAATGTTGCCTGTTATTATGAGAGAAATATGGAGTGAACCCTTTGATACAGAGATGGCTTGATGACTTGAAAACATTGGCAAAGCAATATTAACAGCTAACAGCCACACTGTGTGGATGATGAATAAGAAAGATGGAGACAGAATAGCTAGAGTTAGAGTGATCAGTGCCTGAAGGCAGCAAAAATCCCCTGAGTCTGTGCTCTCCAATATGGTCACCACTAGCCACGTGTGCTATGGAGCACTTGAAATGTGCTTTTGTCTGACATGCGATGTGCCATAAGTATAACATGCACACCAGATTGGAAATACTTAATACCACTAAAAGGTAAAATATCTGACTACTGATTTTATATTGATTACATATTCAAACAAATATATTTTGGTTACATTGGGTTAAATAGTATATAGTATTAAAATTAGTTTTGCCTGCCCTGGCTGGTGTAGCTCAGTGGATTGAGCGCAGGCCTGTAAACCAAAAGATCGCGGTTCGATTCCCAGTCAGGGCACATGCCTGGGTTACAGGCCAGTTCCCAGCAGGGGACACATGAGAAGCAACCATACATTGATATTTCTCTCCCTCTCTCCTTCCCTTTCCCTCTAAAGATAAATAAAAAAATCTTTAAAAAAATTAATTTTGCCTGTTTCTGTTTACTTTTTTAATTTGACCACAAAAAATTAAAATTGCATGTGCAACTTACATTATGCTTCTCTTGGACACTGCAGTGTTTAAGGAGCCAACTGTCCCTGTCTTTAAACTTTTTCCTTAATAAGTCTCTCATCAGAAGCTAAATCACCATGTGACTCTGTCTCACAAAGTTCTTTTTCCCTCCCCATCAGAAGCTCTGAGGGAAGTCACATTCTACCACTGACACCAGCACTGGGCTTCACTCTGATTTACTAATCCAAATGTTCCCAGTGTGGCATTGCTGTCTCCTCTGTGGTGAAAATAAAGATTTCTGAAATGGTGCTCAGTAACAGGCCAGCCCAGCTTCTAGCTCAAGCTCCATCATGCCAAATTATGTATCCTCTCAGAGCCTCAGTTCATCATCTAGAGCAGAAGGTAAAGCTAATACCTATCTAACAGAGTCATGGTGTGAGATATTTATATAAAGTATTTACAGCAGTACTTGGCACATAGTAAGCCGTCAATCAGTGTTATAGATTATTAAACCCATCTTTGCCTGGTGTGTTTTTTGGGGTGAGGGGTCTGAATTATTCATTCTGTTTTGAGTTTTGGTGAAAAATCTACCCAGGCTATTCTGCTGATGAATGATAAAGTGACAGAATCACCAAAGATTTCACATTTCAGATACTGGTATCTCTTGTTTAAGGGATCTGATGAAGTAGAGGTAGCAACTCAAATCATTTTTTAGGGGCCAGGTGGGAGTGAAGAGCACACTTGGTGAAAGTAACACAGATAAAGGGGTAGAGATCGTGAGGAATTGTGGCATTTAGGACTGCTGAGAAGGGGTGACTGATGAAGGTATGTGGAGGTCTGAGTTTCTGACTCAACCTCTGTATGCTCCATTTTCTGCCAAGGGAAATAGGAATAATTTAAACCGTCTATCTTACAGATTTCAGATACATTTTATTTTATTTTTTAAGAAGATTTTATTTATTTCTTTTTAGACAGAAGGGAAGGAAAGGAAGGAGAAAAAGAGGGAGAGAAACATCAATGTGTGGTTGCCTTTCGCACAATCCCTACTGGGGACCTGGCCCACAACCCAGACATGTTCCCTGACTGGGGAATGAACCGGCGACCCTTTGTTTCACAGGCTTGCACTCAATCCAGAAAGCCACAATAGGCAGGGCAGGTTTCAGATAAATTTTAAACAAAATAATATATTCATATTGATGTTTAAAAGTGTTGAGCTCTGAAACAGAAAGCCCAGATGAATATTGTGTTTAGATTACTGTCTAAATACCCAAGTACACAATTTAAACCAAATGGTACTCAAATGCCATAGTAGTTCACAGAAGGCAGGAATCATGGTGTGCTCAGCTTAGCCAGGAAGGCTTCCTACAGGAGGTGTGACTTGAAAGAGTCCTTAGAGAATGGGAGGACAGAGAACTGGAGACCATTGATTTGCTCAAACCTCTGCCAGTCACGTGTCCCTGTCATGGAATAAAGCATTAACCGGCTTTGGATACTATCATAGTCAAATGGGTTCACAGAATCTTTCTGCTGGCATACACAAATGCAAACCCTTATTTATAGCTTAAAAGATGAAGCGAAATCCAACATAAGCCATGGATTCCAACTCTTACTTTTGTGGAGTATTTTTCTACATAGTGAGTCTGTGTAGAATAATTCCACATCAATCTCTGATTTATCTTTGTGACCAAATGTTTTGTGTTAACATTTATATCTACAAAGAAGAAACATTTTTGGCAGATTATTGAATACTTAAGTGTAATAAGCATCTTATATTTATGAGCAATTGTAATTTAGTCAATAAAGAAAACCCACAAAAATAGAGAAAAAAGTTCATGATAGCGATAAAAAGCCAAAGTCTCCATTAATTCCCCACACACCATCTCAACTCTCTCCAGAGGTAACTAATTAATTATTACTATTATTGCAGTTAAAAAGAAGAGCAGGAAGAAGGGGTGGGGGTGGGGGAAAGGAAGAACAAAAAGGGGGGAAGAATGAGATAAAGAGCAAAGATTTATGGAGTGGGAAGAGACTTCAGAGGTAATCTGGTAAGTGATTTGCTTAAATGTCATTCAGGTAGTTAGTGACAGAGTGCAGACTCAAGCTGAGATCTTCTGATTCTCACTCCAGGTCCCTTTTGACGCCACCATGAGGTTTTAGGAGAGAGAGTTTAGAGCAAGCAGTCAGTAGGAAGGAAAAGGGCCAAATTCCTAGCCTCAGTCTTAGATTCCCAACCCCTCCCCCTCTTTGAGATGCAAAAATCTCTCTTGAACACTTTGAACTGGCATCCCTTAATCTTCTACTCCTTTCTATTACAAACCACCAAAAGGAACTTCTCTGTGAACTGTCTAAATCTTTACAGAGAAACTCCCTCGAGTTATCTTTATTTACTAGGGGAACATTGATCTCTCCGTTACATATTTTACACAGAGTTAAAGAATTGCTCGTGTTATCTCTATCGTTTTTAGTCACTAGTAAACAGTGTTGAAATGGAATTTACAAAGTGCAGAAGAGCTGGAATTTCTGATATTCCCTCAATACAAATATTCAACCTAGTCACTAGATCAACAATAGGAGTGTCAACACACTCTAACAGGGGTCTCATAAAACTACAAAGTTGAAGTCTCCGCCATCACAGAGTTTGCAATCTAGTTGGGCGGGCAGATGGACAAAGCTCAATTATCCATAATGGCTTCAGCAAAGATGTGATAATACCTCATCTCATTAGCATGTTAGCATATGCTATAAAATATGATAATTTTAAACTCAGATGAACGCTCTTTATTCTTTTTCTCTATAAAAGGCTGGGGTGGGGATCCAATTCATGACATTCCTATACAACAATGGAGACACTGTTTTCACATTGCTCATTCCAAAAGGCATTTCTGAGAGCTAGAGATAGATGCCTTTTAGAAAGTAGACCACATTTCCTGGCACAATACTTAATTTATTCTTCTTTGATGACATGCCTAGTGGAATGAAGGAAATGGTGGGGGGGGCATTCCATAAAACCTGATGAGGCAGAATTATAACACAGATGGTATAACAGTTTATATAATATTAACAGCTCTTTTAATGTCAAGCTAGTATATATAAAGGCATCAGAGAGTGAGTTGTGTTTCTCCTTTTTAACTATATAGTTGAAGAAAAACTAAGAAGCAGTTAACATCTGAGGAAAATTTTAATTGCAGCTTATGAAGTTGAATATAAAGTAGCAATTTGTTGGTCAAATGTTTGTTATTTTGTGAAGGCTAAAAATGTTAATACTTTCCCTCCTACCTTCGAGGTTCTTCTGCCTGGGCTAATCATCAAATTAAGAGAGACAGAGTAACAGGAGAAAAACCAAAGTTTAATACATGTACATGGGAAATTCACATAGGCATGAACATTCCAAAGACAGTGAGGCAACATTGGGTATCTAAGACATTTTTGGACAAAGGATAAAAGGGGGTCAGGGTATTAGATTTCAAGTGAGAATGGGCTATTTACAGGTAGTTGACAAAGAGTGGAACATATACAAGGCAGGAAAATTCTTGCTAGGCAACTCAGAAACAAGGGGACAAAGGGAGTATCTAGCTAACAGGCTCCTGCTTGAAGCCCTCTACCATACTTAATTCAAATTAGGTACAGGTTTCTCTGTCTGAGTCTCTTGGGCAGGAAAGTGGAGAGGGGCAAAGGTTCTTTCTGAGACTTGTTTTTTAATAAACAGCTTAAAATCAATATCCCCCAGAGCAGCTCAGGGTGGCAAAAATTTGGTTCCATTCAAATTGGTATCATGATTTGAGATCACAATGTGAATTGAGGGTGTGAGGGGTGAAAAATAAAGCATGCACTCATTTCCCTGTGCCAGGTTTCTTGGAACATTTGAGTAGGAGGATGGTGGTTTTTGTGTCTTTTCAGATGGTATAATCAGATTGTGGTTCAAGTGTGAGGATGACTGGAATGTTAAATTTTCCATAGCATGATTCTCCCCAAACCCTCTTTCAATGTCTTGCTTGCATCTCTGGTGCCCCACATATGGCGACAAGAAGTCAAGATCTTGGCAAAGATTCTGTGAAATAGTCATAAGTCATCAGCAGGAAAGAAATGAGAGGTAAAAGGACATTTATTGAGCACTCTGTAGTGCCATGCATTGTTGATCATTCTGTTGTTGCTTTCTCACACATTATCTCGTTTAACCCTCGCAACAGCCTTACAGGAAAATCAAGATTGAATATAAATCAAGGACCCTCTAAATTCCCTTTCAAAATTGACCAAACTAACGCTTTTCTTTATTCTGGCTCTGTGACAATTAGTGGAGACATCTTAGTCAAGTTACTGGGGAGAGGGTCAGTTTCCTCACCTGTACAATGAAGTGATTAGGTTAGAGGCCCACTAAAAAATTGCCAACCTAAAATATTGGCTCAAAGTATCTTTTGAAAGATACCCTGCTCTGCCATTTCAAGGTTTAATGCTGTTAGGTACACTATTTCATCATAAACTTAGTGCTGAAAAAAAACACAAGAACTTGACTAGGAGACAGGCATAATGAAAAGCAAATTGGAATTTGGGATTTTTTTTACGGACTGTGTTAATATGTCAAATACTAGGGTCGACTTCTGTAGCTGAAAATATGTGGTAGTTTTGAAAGCCAAAAAATTAATTTTAGGACTAATTTGCTAAGAGCTTTAGATCTTAAATATCAAGACTTCCGTGCAAACTTGGTAACTTTGTAACTGGAGTTTAAGAAAGAAGCAGAATGCATTCAGGGATTAACCAAATATAGAGATTAGTTTAAGAATGGTGGGTTTGAATTGTAAATGAAATAGTTGACATTGCAGAAAACCAAAGAACTGTAGCCGGAAAACAAGCATAAATAGGGCACTTGGGAACTAAAATATAAAATAAATTATCTTAATTTTCATATTTAAATTTCTGAAAGTAAAAATCAAGTAAATGTATGATTTTGCCCCCAGCAGATTTTAAAAGTTGTTATAAACTAGTATTTTAGGAAGAGCCTTTTGAAGCTTAATGAAAAGGGGTAATTAGTTGAGTGGGACTAATGCAACAAATAAAAATTGGCCTTGTGTTTGTTAGGCGATTAACCAAACTGATGGAGTTTATTCAAATTCTAGTTTGTCTATTATCCTTAGACTGTTAAAATTTTAAAAATAATTTAGGTTGAGGAATAAATATAAAGCTATAAATATAACTGGTAACTAATAAAAGATATAACATCCAGACACATATAAATAATGTCAGAGGAATATTTCTAAGAACTGAAAAAGCATGATTAAAACATGCAAAGGAAGAAGATAAATTTATTTTAGATCAAATTAAAGGAAGCCCCAAGTAGTATAATTGAGTCTGAAGTCTGTACCATTAGCAAGGCATATTATATATATATATATATATATATATATATATATATATATATATATACACATATATATATAATTACTCTAAAGAAGCTACATACTATTGTTCATGAAGATCTAGTGGTTTCCATGCCTTTGTTTAAATGAATTTTGAAACAAAATTAAAAACGAAATAAACATGAAAGGATTTACAGATTAGTCAAGTGTTTCATTCTAAAAATATAATTTAACCCTAGATATTTACTAGGGTTATTTGTCTTGCCATTTCTCCAAAATCAACAAGCAGACTCAGACTCTATATTTAAAATGGTTTTGTTTATTAGTCTTGATATCCTCCAAAGAAACACTGAACTTTGGTCTAGTTAATTAGTTATAAAAAACATTAAAAGTTTTAACATGCTGTAGTACTGATTTTTTTGTAATACAACCAACATGTTTGCTTCTTTAACCTTGAGTTCTTCAGTACTTAAAACATCCTATAATAATGTTATTTAGTTCAGCAAGTTCATCAATTTGATATCTAAACATTTTCATAAATATGCAACCATGTTTAATCATAACTTTCCCATTTTCTTCTTTCTTTAATCTTCTAGCACATAAACTATTTAATTCTTAAAGGTGTTTCGATAAGTTGCAGCAACAGAAATGGGATCACTAACAGCTATAAAGAGCTGTTTGTCTTAATGATGTGAATCATTTTTTTAAATTTAGGGAGTAAAATTTCAAGTAGTTCAATTCATTAGGACTTGAATTGGGGTGGTATGTACAGATCACTTCTTTCTGAAAGAATAAAAATACATGTAGCACTCCAAGCAGGGATATAAGTTACATGATTTTTTAAAAAAATTGTGTCTTTCCATGTTTGAGTTTTAATCACTAGTCTCCCTCTTGACTTGTACGTCCTTCTAAAATTTTCAAAAGGAAGCTAGATTGCATTTGTTTTGAGAAAATAAGATCTCTTTCATTTTTAAAGTTGATGTCCTCTGTAGGCTGTATCTGTTGAAAGATTCTCTTTTATAGTGAGCGTTAGCTGTTATTTAGGTTGCTGCATGTTTTCATTGCAGTCCTTTCAGGCATCTGGATAATTCAACACATTTCACTGTGCCTTCCTCCTCAGCATGAAAAAGGCCAGACAATAGTTCTACTTCCTTCAGCAATCACAAGTCAGGAGACAGTTAAAGCGAATCTCTAACTTTAAAACAATTACCAAGCTGAGGATAAAGGTTACCTTTGAGGAGAAAAAAAGAGACAAGCCCTAAAAATGCCATTGTGCTCTCTTTCTCTGTAGGTAGTAGAATCTTATCATGCTTTATTTCAGTTGTAGCAGAGAGAATAGTAAATGATTTAAATTTTTCTAACTTTGAATGTTTGTGATCTAGAGTTTTGACTTCTTAATCATGACATTTTCAATTAACAAACTTACTAGTGTAAAATTATTACATAATTAGATAATATTTAACAGCATGATTTGCTGGCTTTGGAAGAAAATGTTATGGTGGTAAGATTTTAGAGATCGTATTTTGAAAATAAAGCTGTATTTTTCATCATGGTCCATACCATGACTATTTTTTCAATTAGAAAATCTGTAATGGTGCAAAGATGGACAGATTTAATCAGAAAAGTGATTGAAAAAAAGGGATGTGTGTAAAACATTTCTATTTTATAGCTTTTTCTTTGATTATAGTATTACAGTCTGCTAGCAATTTTATGGTTTGTAATACCAGAAGTTCCACTTCTAAGGTCACATAAACAGGAAAATCAAAGTGTTTCAAACAGTGTAAAAATACCTTTAACACTATTTAATCTTAATAGTGAATCACTTTAATGTCTACTGAGTCTATTCTCAAGGTAAGAGAATTAATTTGAGAAACATTTTTTTCTACTGATGGAAGGCAGGCTATTTTATATATTTTCAATATTTACATAAGTATTTTGACTTAAAATATTTGATATGTAAAAATATAGTTGTTAGTGAAAGGAAACTATTTCAACATACTACTGAAAGAAGCAAAGATCCACAGAACAAGGTGATTTTAAAGCATCACATATTAACAAAATTAGTTCCATGTTATAAGATTCAGGACCAACATACTTCATCTGAGTTATTAAAGATGTAAGCTTATTCTATTGTAATTTATTCTTGCCATTCAAAACATTGACTCATTAATAAAAACAAGAAATGATTGTAAATAATAAAACACTTATTTTAAAAATCAAGGTTAGCAAAGACCGGTTTATAAAAGTACAGCTTATTAACAAATGAAATCTAATAAATTGTGTATTATAAACTTATACTCATTTCAGAAGGTCAATCTACTTCCTGCTGCCATGGATCTTGGTAGAACCCTTTGAGACTGATATAAATACATTTGTAATTCCTACATTTTTAAACCAAATTATATTAACTGTGCATATTTAGTTAGTGGAATTTTCTACTTCTTATCAAGGGGTAAATCTTCTGAAGTTGAGATTTAACTCTCATTGACACTATTTAGCTGGAGATGTACTAGTTTATTTTATTTCCATGATGTACGTTGGTATAGGCTGTTGAAAAGAAATAACATGCAGAAACTCATTAACTCTAATTTTTTCCTTTGTTTTGCTGACATTAATTTTCATGAGCAGATGAAGGCCTGGAAACCAAAAAATTCCAATATTTTAAATCATGTTGATTTATCCTAATATTCTGACCATTAAAACAAGCTGTATTCATTTTAAAAATATTAAATGTTTGTAAATAAAGGAATATTTATTTAAACAAAGTTAGTGAAGACCAGTTTTATCTGACTCTAAGGAAATCACAGTTTTTGCTCTAGAATCAAATAGCATAATAGCATCTGAAATACTTTCTCCTTGGAACCTCCCCACCCCACACACACACCCGATTTTGTTCACTAAGTGTTCTGATCTACGGGCTTTGTTTTGGGCCTCATGTGTGCACACACACTCATATGTAAAGGTAGAACCACACAAATGTAGCAAAATGCATATTGCACTAAGACAATGAATTCCCGATGCCAGCCAAAACTAAAGTGTAAGAGACCTTAAATGCAAGTGTAGTCCAAAAAATTAAAGTAGTAAATACACATAGAACAAAAGCTCTATTCTAGTTGTGTGAGGAACATAATACTCTTAAATTACTTTCTGGTTTCCATGGGGACCTTTTTGTTATAAGATACCAATCATTAGGTTTAACAGAGCCACTTAATATTATTTCTAAATCAAATGAAATGATTTCTCAACTGGGTAAATGTCAGTTACTAGTATTTTTAAAGGCACTACAATCCAAACTACTTTAGATTGCTGCTTTATATGGCACAATGAAATCTAGAAGTCAGTATAAAGAAGCCCCTCCTCCCCTTTTCAGATAGATAAAAGCTCAGAGTATCTTGATTGTAGGAAAAATACTTTACAAGATATCTGTTGTTTTTTTAAATTCACTATAAACTTAAAATAGTGGCAAGATTTAAAAATTGTGATTAGAACTTTTAGTCTCAGAAGGTAACAAGTAGCCCCTCCCTTTGGCCAATTTTCGTTACCTTTTCTTACACATTCTATTAGAATAACTCAGCTCCATGTAAGCATGTTCTATATGACACATATCGCATATATACATACATGTACACATATACATACACAGGTCAATCTCTTTGGGCATAAATGAAGGGACTAGGGTTAGGAGCTGTGGCTCCTTTATTTTGCAGAATGCCTAAGTATTGTTTGTCTCACAATGCTGGGAGCAAGCAGGAGCCTGGTGGGAGCCTGGAGCCTTAAGCCCTGGGCTGTGGTCTGGGGGAGGGGACGGGGTTGTGGGGTCACAAGCTCTTAGCTTTTAGCCTCAGCATGACCACAAGTTTTAAAGCATGAAGGGATCACGTGCTTTACTTTGAGCTGTTAGTTATTCTGACTTTCTGGGTGTGTGTGTGTGTGTGAATTGCTTTGTTCTTTAGCTTTTTTTTTTTTTTATTCTCTAGGTATTTTGGCTGATGATTACATTTTTTCCAAGAGAAAAAGACAAAAATAAATTAGTTCGTGTATCAAAATGTCCTAGGTTTTTAAATAACCTGTATCTTGTACTTAATTTTACTTTGTGCTAGACAGGTACTGAAATGGAATAAATTATTTTTGTCAGTTGGGAACTTGATCCAGACATTCTATAGATTGCAACCCTCTAAAAAAAATTAAGAACAAGAAAATATCCTGGTAAAGCAATCTCAAAATATCTTATTCCGGGTATTGTTCTGGCTTTAAAGGGAAGGAGGGGTGGGAGGAGGGGTGAGAGTTGAGGGGCCGAGTAGGAAGACTCTGGGAGGATGTCTTGTTTGAAGAACTGTTTAAAACTTTTGGAAAATTTTAAGCTAGTGAATTACCTCAGAAATGTATTTCCATTTAAAGCCTCTCACTTGTGGGGAGGTACTTCTGTTAGTTACCCTTTAACAGGATGATTTCATTCTTTTCTAATTCTCTTCTTTCAAAACGACGCACATAGACAGAGTCGGAACGCCAAATTAAAACTCTTGATGATAACGAGATTTATTTGGGAACATTTTCCAAAATCAGGGTAATGGGTCTTTTTGTTCTGATGTTGAAGAGGATGAGGATTTGTTTACTCATTGACCGGGAGCTGGGTCTGCAGCTGCAGGACACAATTAATTATGCTAATAGTTTGTGAGGAGCGGATGTAACTCCCCTACCCCCCTTTTTTGGGGGAGGGGAGTTTGGCAAAAGGGGAAGGAGACGCCCTGGGGTCTGATCACATGATATTATCTTCGCGCCACTTTCGCAAACCTCCCCCCCCCTTTTTTTTTTACTCCAGGTTTTGCTCGAGCTCAAAGGTACTGTTCTCATCTTGCTTTAAATAAAATGTTTCTTAAGGTAGGGTTTAAGATCTCTTCCCTCCCCTACTCTTCTTTCCACTGCTAGTCGTTACCTTTAAAGGTCGTGAGTGACATTGCAGTGGGTGCAATTTCACAGGAGGGATTTGGTTGGGTAGTAAACTTTGGGCCGAGTAGTTTCCAGAAAGTATCAGGCAGACGCGCCAGGGTGGGCTGTAAGGTCTGTTTACAAATTTTATGTAAAGATGAGGAAGCCCACCTGTAAGAGTGACTCCTGTTGGAGAAATGAGGGTGGTTTTCATTGCATCCTCCTCTGACTTCCGAGGGGCTCTGGCCTTTCAGGTTGGACTCCATCATGGGCCAGGGGCTCAAGAGGCCAGTCTTCTTTTATAATTTGCTTGCCTGAGCTACTACTGTGCACCAGGTTGAGAATCACACGGCGCCCTTGTCTTCTGTGGCTTTGGGCTGCTACTATCTCCTGCGGTCACAAGAGTGGAGACAGAGGGGTGAGGCTTCATTTTGCATCCTCTGACACCTCTCTCTCCTTACCCCACCCCACCCCACCCCACACTAGCCTTCCAGCTTTTTCCTGCCCCGCGCCTTGCGCGCTCACTGCCCTCTCCGATGCTGATGTGTAATTTGTCTCCGCACTACACACTGCCCCAACTCCCACTTTGGTATCTGCCACCGACAGTCTGATTGGTCACATTTTGCCAAGTGTTCAACGTCTGAGATGCTTAATTCCATTTGTGCTTCTTAAACTAGGACATCACCTTATTTTTCAGATAGAGGGTGCTTGGGCTTTGGCCTTTAAGCAGCAGTTTACCCTCAGTTGGCTGTCATTACCTGTGGAATGAGAGAGAAAGCAAAATAATTTAACCGTATCTTCCTTGCATTTGTGCGTGTACTCTGTGGCAGCTATCGTTAGCAATGCCTGCCAAGAAAACCTGACTGGGGGGAGGGTGGCACCTGGCAAAGGCGAAACCCTCCTAACAGTAGCACAAGATGCCAGAAGTTAAAAGTTTCACAAGTGCCTGGAGTGAATGTGCTGTGTATTTCTTTCCTCCGGCCTTAAGAACACTTTCAATCTAGCGGCGCGCTAGCGCGCATGCGTGCGCTGAGTGGAGGACACCCGGGTCCCACGGCTCGGCGGGCCCTGTAGTCTCTCTCAGTGAGGGGAGTGGGTGGGCGCCGCAGGAGCAGGACCAGAGGAGATGGTGGCGAGTGCACCATCCTGGGCTCGGCGCCTGTAGCACCGGCTCCAGTACCGACGCCACCTGGGCAGGCGTCCCAGGCGCGCCTTTAATTAAAGACCCGGGCTTGGGGTAAAGGGGAATATGCCGCCTGCGCTCCTCCGTGGGTAACTGGGACTCGGTGGGGTTTTCGCTTTGGCAGAGTAGGGGTTCCGTTTCCTAATTCCTGTGCGGGCCGGGTGGGCGGGGGCGGGCTTTTTTCCCTGGGCTATTAAAGGCAGAGGGGCGGGCTTTTCCCAGGGATATAACTTCGGACAGAAGACCGAGGGGACGGTGCGCTCTGCAAGTGGTAGCTGACGGCTAGTGGCCCAGCGCGGTCCTGGACAGGAGCGCTTCGGGTGAGGGATGCTCTCACGGCCCGGATAAATTTCCTGAACGCTTTTTCTGGCTTCTCTTCCTCCTCCGGCTCCGCGGGACCGGGGCGCTCGGGTGGCGCGAGGCCCCGGGTGCAAGGAGAGGGAGACACGGAGAGGGGTGGCCCGTGCTGAATCGCGGCGCGCTCCACCTGCAAGGGGCGGATGCAGAACAAACTCAGGTCCCGCGCCGGCTTGCCCCGGAGGGCGACTGAGGCAGAAGGGGGAGACCTCCGTGGGATCACCTGTGATGGGGAGACTTGACTGGCAGGGTGGGACTGGGAAACAGGCAGGACTTGAGAAAAGCAAAGTACCAGCGTGCAGTTGAGGGCTAGTGGGGAGCGCGCGGGAAAGCATCCCCGGTTCTCCACAGCTGACCTTTAGGTTCCTGGAGAACTTGTGTGTCGGGGGGGTACACGTGGAAGGGAAAAACGGACTCCCCTCCCCCTTGGCTCCTCTCCCACCAACCCCGGAATGGAGGGGGAGGGAGGCGTAGGCTTGGCGCGGGTTTTTTTTTTTTTTTGGTGCTTTGAATGGAGAACTTCGTTTCCCATGATGCTTTGTTTCTTTCTCTTTAATCTCCGCGCAGAGCCAGCAGCACGAGGACCAGAGCGCGTGGTGTGAGCAGCTGGAGCACACCCTGGGCTCCGGTGGCTCCTGCTTCAACGGGAGCGGTAGGTAAGGGTGGGAGAGCTGTGGGAAGAGGCCAAAAGGAATCACCAAAGTCCATTGGGAGGGGGTTTTGTTTGTTCTCTGTTTACAGTTTCAAAAGGTTGAAGAGTAAATGCCCAACGCGATGTACACCAGTAGAACAGATAATTAAAGTAACTGGAGAAGGCACACTCAGACCTGAATGAGGCTGTATTGCCAAGTTGAGTCCAGTTTGGATTATTTTTTTAATGGAGAAAAAAAGTTAGAGGTGTAGAGACTCAGGAAGAAAACTATTATTACTATATTAGCTTTAGTCTTCTATAGAAAATCGGTTTTAGATTTAAGTGTAATTTTAATGTATCAGTTTGAGGAGCTTTCTTTTAAACACTAGAATTGGTTGTGTGATGAGTTTCCATCATGGAAGCTCATCATTTCAGATTCCCTCACTAGTTAAATGCATTATAAATTCTGTGTCTCTGATTTTTTTTTTGACACAATTTAACCCATTGTGGAAGTGGTAGGAAACCTCGTGAGCCCCTTTCAGTAGGGGCTAACTTCCTTGCTTCATGCTCTTAGGTAAAATAAGTACTTGGAAATGGCAGAAGGTATTCTTATGGGTAATGATAATGACATGAAGGAAAGAAGAGCTAATCTGCCTTCTTGGGGTTTAATGGAGAAAATGGGTCCATAAATGTTTAAACAGAACAAGAGCCCTTTGAAATAGATCAAAATGTGACATCTCTAGGCCATCTGTGTGTTACATGAAGAGTGCAGAAGGCTGTTTCTTAAACCAGCTCTAAAATTTCTCATTTTCTATTAATAGGGTGGGGGCAGGGAATATTCATTTACTCTAACAGTCACTTTTAATACAGAGTCCTACCTCAAGAGAATACCCTGATTTTTACATCCATCTTTCTCTTATGAAATCAGGGTGGACATAATGGGCCTGTGAATTTATTGGGATGCAGATATCAAGTTTTCTTAAATGGAGAGAAGTCCAAAATCCACTTATACTCAATAATTGGACTTTTGAAATTGTCAGTGTTATAATACATATTAATATTTATCAGAATTTGGCTGATACTCCAAAACCAGGGTTGGTCTCTCTAAGCTAAAGGAAAGCATGTTTCAGGAATATTAACTAGTAGTTTAATTGTCCTGTGTCTAATTTTTGTTTTGTTTTTAACTAGGTGAGTCTGAATAGATCTGTGAGCTTGGAAAAGAAGAGCTCGTGGAAGAATATATCACTACAAGAATAGGCCTTGGCCATGTAAAAGTGCTTACAGTGCAGGTAGCTTTTTGAGATCTACTGCAATGCAAGCACTTCGTACATTACCATGGTGATTTAATCAATGGCTACTGAGAACTGTAGTTTATGCATAATTAAGTTGTTGATGCTTTTGAGCTGTTCTTCATAATGTGTCTCTTGTGTTAAGGTGCATCTAGTGCAGTTAGTGAAGCAGCTTAGAATCTACTGCCCTAAATGCCCCTTCTGGCACAGGTTGCCTAATATACAGCATTAAAAAGTATGCCTTGAGTAATCATTTGAGTAGGATGTTTCATAGGTTTGGTTTTTGTGTGTTTTCATTGTTTGTTGGGGGCAAATGTTGAGGACTGTGTGTGATGTGCAGTTGTTTACCAAGGATAAGATCCCAGTAGTACCAAAGTGCTCATAGTGCAGGTAGTTTCGCCGTTACTCTACTGCAGTGTGGGCACTTCCAGTACTCTTGGATAATGAATCTCTTGTTGATGGAGAGAATATTCAAAGACACTGCTACTTACAATTAGTTTTGCAGGTTTGCATTTCAGCGTATATATGTATATATGGCTGTGCAAATCCATGCAAAACTGATTGTGATAATGTGTGCTATCTACAGCTTTGTGACTGTCTTAACCTGTATCTCCAGCACTCACCCATTCATCCATGGGTGGGGATTTGTTGCACTACTTGTGTTATATATAAAGTATTGCACTTGTCCCGGCCTGTGGAAGAAAAGAGGATTTTATCGTCTTCTTTTAATTTTTGAAAGTTGTAAATTCTGATGTTGAGTAATTATACAATGACCTGTTTTGCTGTTGTCGGGTGGATCACGATGCAATTTTGATTAGCATAATAGGAGAAAAATTGCACGGTATCCATCTGGAAACCGCAGGACCTTTCTTGACAGCAGTCTTTATCAGTACTAAAGTAAGATGGTAAAATCCTTTCTAGTTACTGCTATTAGAAATGTTTTGAAATGTACTTAGATTTTAAAAATAGTGATAAAATTTTAAAAATAAAATTGAAATCGCCCTGGCTGGTGTAGCTCAGAGGATTGAGCATGGGCCTGCCAGCTAGAGGATCGCTGTTCGATTCCCAGTCGGGGCACATGCCTGGGTTGCAGGCCAGTTCCCAGCAGGGGACACACGAGAGGCAACCATACATTGATGTTTCTCTCCCTCTCTCCTTCCCTTCCCCTCTAAAGATAAATAAACAAAATCTTCAAAAAAAATAAAATAAAATAAATAAAATTGAAATCATGAAGTCTTGGCAGTTTGAATGATTGTATTGTTAAAGTAAATGGACCTCAGGTTTGCAAAATAAATAACATTTATAGATCTGAAGAGAAAACTGGACTCCTTTAAAAAAAAAGATGAACAACACTAGAGGATTTCTTAAAAGTTTCATGGTGGGGAGCAAAATGGTGTGGGTGAAGGAAAGCTCAGGCATGACTGCATTCTAAGTTCACATCTATATAAAGTGAAGCACTAAGACACCTAATTTGGGGAACTTTGTTAGGCTTGCAAATATTTGGATAAAATGTTCATTTTGTTTTAAGTACACATGCTCAATCTATGAGAGGGATGCACAGTTGTAAACCCATGGGACACCTGTCTGTCCTTGAGGAACTGAACATACTTGATCTACCATAAGAAAAGAGTAAACCTGTCCATCAAATTTGGTAAGAGCCACTGAGAGGGAGAGACACAGCCTTAACTTTGGAGTCTAGTAAATGTTGGACACCTGGACCATAGGCTTATTGTTAGGATTTGGGGTTCAGGAGCTCTGTAGTATAACTTTGAACAGAATTGAGCAGTTTGAGGCAGATCACAAGGTAGAAAAAGTGAATATTGACAACTAACACGGTGTTAAATTTACCCAGCCAATTGCCACCTAGATAAGAGTTTGGATCTCTAGTGGTTCTTAAATATTAGCAGTTGTTGAAACACGGCCACTGCTACCTTCAGAGACTGATTCAGTAGGACTGGATTGGGGGCCTGAGGTTTTGCATTACTAACCTGTTCCTAGGTGATGCAGGTCCTGAGACCCCACTTTGAGAACCACAGCTCAGGAATGAAAGGCCAGCTTCTAGGATCAGTAAAGGAAGGTGTCTGAAAGGAGTCTAGGCAGTTCCTGGTTCACTTTGTGATTCTGTGCTTCATGTTTTCATGTTAGTCTTAAAGACGAACTCATGTGGTAGTTTCACTGTGAGCCAACATGAGCATTTAGTTCTCATCGAAAATTGCTGGCAAACTAGAGACGTTATACATATGTCTTATTCTTTATTTCCTGCTGCCATGAGATTTTTGAGTTTTCAAACCCTTTTACTTTTCCCATATAACACGGGTCCAATTTAATCAGTAAGAGGAGCTCTTAATGAACTGTGCTTTTTGCCTTGAGCTAGTTGCCTAAGGCTTCCGTTTCCTCATTAGGGGAAACAGTGATAATGTTGGTCTACCTCAAGGATATGTGGGTTAAGTAGTTCTCTTTGGTGGTAGTGGTTGGGGGATGGATTTTAATTCTTAGTGATGAAGTGAAATCTTAATGAAAAGAGACTTTTGGTAGTAAATTCTGTCTTCCAGTATTAAGTATGTGTGTGTGATTTTTTTCAAGTGACTAATGCTTGAGGCAATTATACAAGCATAAAGAGCTCTACAGATATTTCCTGTGCTGTCTAATTCTTACTACTTTGTTGGTGCCTAATCATAGTTAAGTTTGATGTGGCAGCAAAACAAAAGTTTCCCTCCTCTCTAATAAAGTAGCTCAGTAAAAGAGGGGATTAAAGCTTATTTGTTATGATCCTTAACACCACCAAACCTCCACTTTAATAACCCAAGTTTATTGTCTCTAGTGGTTCACTGGTGCTTTACCAAAGGTGGCTAGTATGCAGACAGCTATTGCAGTTTCCACTTCTAATGGGCATGTGTGGAGAGGCTGTGTTACTTATGGGTAGACCACTCTCCCCATTAGAGTTTCAATTCCCTCATCTAAAATCAGGGCTGACCTGGATGATCTTGAGGCCTCCTCTAGCTTCAGAAATTCTCATCTGTCTTTGTTAAAGTCAGATGTCTCAAATAATTCTAAAAGTGTTCCACATTTAAATCATTTGTTTTGAATTTGGGGTAAAGGAGTAATTCATTGTGGGCAAAATTAGAGTTACATACATGCACTACATATATATAGAGAGATTATTCATTTCTAAAGAATAGCAGAAGGTTTGGTTGAAGTACCACTGGTACATTTTCTGACTTTGATTCAGAGAATAGTTTAATATCCCATGGATTTTCAAGGTCATCAATATTGCCATTAATTTTTCCTAAAGAGAAGAGTCACATGGCATAGGTTTTATTAGTCCAACCATGTTGACTTGAAAATTGCTTTTTTGGCAATCCTCATATAAGCTAACAAGGAACAAATAGCAAAATGAGTGAAGCTACTGTATGAGATTTTAACTGAAAGATTTCTTAATTAGAAATCATAGTCCAGCTTTATTCTTTAGTAATTGAGGGAACAAGCCCAGGAAGAAGAGACTTCCCAGAGGTTTTGATAATGAATAATTATGGACCAATAGATGAGTGCCATGCTAAGTGTTTGGAGGCAAGGAGGCAGACACTCGGAGCTGGGAATGGAGTGTGCCTGGGCCAAGAAGTACTTCCCAGGTGGAGTGTCAGGGAAGGTGGCTTGAAGAAAATGAAAAACAGGCATGGGGGGTGGTCTGGGATGGGAGTAAAAGACAGAAAACTGTACTGAAAAACAATTAAAAAAAAGAAAATGAAAACAGGCAAGAAGGCTAATGAAAGGGTCTTTTGGAGGCAGAATTGTTTATGCAAAAAGTGAGCGAAGGAAAGGAGCAGATCAAGGCTCTTCCAAAGAGCCTTGGTATTCTGACTTGGTTCAGAATGTCTGGTGTATGGTTGCGGGGTGGGGGGGGTAGGTAGGTTAGAACCAGGTCATGGAACCTTGTTCCAACAGAAAAGGGAAGTCACTTAAGAATTTTAACCAGAGAAGTAACATAACCCAAATTTGCCCATTTAATAAGACCACTCTGACAGCAACGCAGAGGCTGGGTTGGAGAGCCCTGGGCCTGAAGCCAGCTAGAAGGCTATTGAACAGATGGGAAATGAGGATTCGAATCAGGACAGAGGCAAAGAGATAGAGGTAGATGCGGCTTTTGCTCATAAATACCTGAGTTAATTTTAAACAGTTTCTCAAAGGGATGGCTTCCAAACTTCATGATGATAGGGAAGAACAGTCAAGAAAATACTGAGAAAAAAGGAATCAAGATGTGGAACTTGAACAGATAGATACTAAAACCTATTCTAAAGCAGCATTTTAAAAATGACATGAGTACAAAAATAGGTGCCTATTGCTGAGATTTCTATTCTGTTCTATGGATCTAGTTATAAGCGTTTAGATGGTTATTAAAGTATCATTTGAAATGGGTAAAGAAAAGATAGATTAGTCAATAAAAGTTGCTGGGGTAATTGGTTAACTATTTTGAAAACACCTAAAACAAAACAATAGCTAACAGTCTGTCAGCCCACACATCAAATAAATTCCAGATGGATGGACAGCTGAATGTAAAAAAAATGAAATGGCACCTTATATTATTCTCTCCACTTTTCTCTATATTTAAACTTTTCATAACAAACAAAACAAAAATTAGGTTATAAAATACTAGGAAAAAAATAAGGTAAATATATGACCATGAGATTGGGAAAAGCTGTTTCAAGCATAACATTGATGACAGAAACCACTTAACAAAGATGAATTTGAACACAAAAGCGTCACATCACAAACCATCTTAAAATTAAAAAAAGAAAAACTCAAAAATCATGGTATTTAGCATAGTAGGAACACTAAATTTCCTTCCTCCCTCCCTTCTTTCCTTCCTTCCTTCTTTCTTCTAAGAATGTTTATTGAGTATCTGTTATATGCCAGGCACCCTTTTAGTGCTAGGGAATCCATATAAACCAAAGTTCATGCCCTCAATGATATTACCTTCTAGTGAGGGGAAAAAGATCATAAACAAAATAAATATTTAGTATGTTAGATGGTGAGTGCTATGCCCAAAAATATAAGTGTATTAGTTTGCTAGGGTTGCTGTCACAAGCTGGGTGGCTTAAAACAACAAAAATTTATTTTCTCTTAGTTCGGGAAGGTAGGAGTCCAAGATCAAGGTTTTGGCAGGCCCTCCAAAGACTCTAGGTAGTGATCTGTACTCGCCTTTTCAGAGCTTCTGGTGGTTGCTAGCAATCCTTGGCATTCCTTGGTTTGTAGACACATCACTCCAATTTCTGCCTCTGTCATTAAACAATACTGTTTCTGTGTGTTTCTATGTGCCTCTCTGTCTCTCCTCATAAGGACACCAGTCATTGGAGTTAGGGCCTATCCTAACCCAGTGTGACTTCATCTCAACATGATTACATGTGCAAAGATCCTACATAGCTTTTGAAGGGACACGATTCAACCCAGTATAGCAAGATAGGGAATAGTGCTGGGTTGGTTGCTATGTTAAAATACAATGATTAGGGGAGCTCTCACTGCTGAGGTGACAATTGAGTAGAGAGGAGGAGGTCATGAAGCAATGAGCTATGTATGTGGATATGAAAACAAGAGCATAGTAATTATTCTTAACCTACAAAGAATCACATAATAATACTACCTAACACTCATTGACCACTTTCTATGTTTCAGACATTGCAATAATAAGTGCTTTACATGCATTACCTCATAATTTTCACAATCCTATAAAATAGTAATATTCTATAAGATAAATATTATTATTTCCATTTTAGAGATTAAAAAACTGAAGCTCTGAAAGGTCAAGTCATTTTCCAAACATGCACATCTAGTAAGCCAAGAATCACGTCCATATTCTCTATTTCCGGAGTCAAAGCCAATAAATAATGGACATAAAAGAAAAAAAATAAGCAATAACTTAAAAGTTCATCCTCAGCATTAATCAACATCAATAATAAAACAGTAGATTTTTTCCATCTGTCAACTTTATCATGGTTAAAAAGATTGGTGATAAGAGTACATAGTGTAAAACCCCATTTATATGTCATTCTAGAATAGATTAACCTAATCTCTGGTAGAAAAAAATCACAACAGCAGCTGCCTTATGGGAAGGTAAGAGTGTCACAATTGTGAAGGGGCGAGGAAGAACTTTCTGGGTTGATGGAAATGTTCTGTACCTTGACAGGGGTTTGGGTCACATGGGGTATATGCATTTATCAAAACTCATCAAAGGGTACACTTAGGATTCGGGTATGTCACTGTACATTAGTTTTACTTAAAAATCAAACAAAATATTGAACTCTGGTTAATGCTAAGCATGCTAAAGCATTTAGGGATAAAATTAACTGATGCAGCAACTTATTTTGAAATGCAAAAAAATTAAGATGGGCCAATGAATGGATCTACAGTTTGATGGATAGATATGTACTGAAGTCAACCTAGCGAGCTGTTAACAAGAACCTAAGTGATAAGGATGTGTGTGTTTATTGCACATGGTTTTTTCTTTTTGCTTTTCTTTTTGTTTGGGATTTTTATAATAAAATGTTGAGATAAAAACATGATTGGAAAAGGGAAGAATATAGATACTTATAATAATGACTAACATTTACTGAGTGCTTACTATGTGCCAGGCAT
Source organism: Carollia perspicillata (assembly GCA_004027735.1). Classification (NCBI taxonomy): domain Eukaryota; kingdom Metazoa; phylum Chordata; class Mammalia; order Chiroptera; family Phyllostomidae; genus Carollia; species Carollia perspicillata. The sequence goes on from PVKM010000232.1 coordinate 58,992, forward strand.
TGTGCTAGTGCTTAACATGCAGTATTTTTTGATACTCACACCAATGTATGATGTAAGAAATTCTGTTATCTTTATTTCATAGATGAAGAAACTGAAGCCCACGAAAGTTAAGTAACTTGCCCAAGGTGACACAGCCAACAGGTAACTGAGCCAGGCTATGAATCCAGCCTGATTCTAGTGTCCAGGCTATATGTGGAATCAGATAGTAAGTGGGAAAACCTTGCTGACAGCTTATCTAATTAGAATGTGGAAGCACCTGGAGAAATCTAACTCCAAAGCCCACACACTTTATTCTTATTCCTTGCAGTCTTTCTGGAATGGCTCTCAAATTTCTGGCAAGCACAGCTGAAATACAGAGGAAGACCAGGTGGTCCTGGTAGGTAGACGGCTATGGGAAGTTATGCAGGATCGTGGAGGTGATGGAGAGAGATAGTGGGTTTGCTTTTGTACATGCAGGTTTGAGAGGCCATTGGGGCATCCGGGGAGAGGTTAGTATGGCAGATACTAGAGCCAAGGACACAGGTTTGTTTCCTGGTGGCCATTGAGGCCTTAGCAGTAAGAAGAGCAGAGATTGCCCATGATGGAACCTCATTTAAAGGGTTAATGAATAAACAGTATATGGCCAAGCTGAGGGTAGAAGAAAACGTAGAAGAAAGTAGTGCTCCAGAGCTCAACATTTGTTGAGTATCTCAGTTTCATGTCATTTTCACTTAACAATACCTAGTCTTGTATTGGAAGACGCCTGAATATTTTGATACCTAAACAGCTTTATCTTCCATAGGAAACTATGAGAACATCTCGTATAATATTCATCATATGTAACAGTGAATATTTTTAACAAGACAAATGAAAATCAAGTTCACTTTCAGAATGATACAATTGTTTCTGTTCATGGTGAAGTGGAAGCTCTTCCATATTCCAGTAGTTCATCTTGTTCTCCAAGAATTTTTCTAGCCCTACATTACTTTGACTATATATCAGCACATTTCTAGTGTTTTAGGAGAGTCAAGTTGCCAAATTGCATCTGTTTTACAGTTACGCTTATTTTGTTTCTTTGAGTGATTTCTGGGAAATTGTGCTTAAAAGGACAATCCTATTGAAACACTGTATTACATATGTTGGAGGTCTGGGATGGTTTCTCAGCTGACTTTTGTCAGAAGTGATACTAATTACTATCTATAATACTGGTTTTGAAAGGAGATCAAATTTGAATTTAGTATAGTCATTTATCAAAAGCGTAAGCATCTCTAATTTGCTTGAATTGCTTTGGCCACCAAACCAGGGATATTACTAGAACTATTTCTAGGCCCTGCTCAAAAGCATTGTATTGGGAGACAGCTGTTACATCCATTGCTTCTAATTTGTTTCAAGCATACCCATGATTTTCTATATTGGATAATTTGAAAATAACCATAGTTCAGCTTGATGCATAAGTATGTTATTCTGATTTCAAAAGATATCTTAAATTTTAGGATGAGGACTGACTATATGGAGTATAATTGAAAATGAGTATACCTGTTTGAATGTAAAGACATATCTTCAATAAGTTTTTTGAAGATGAAAACTTCATAAGGCTCCCAGGGTTTTAGGTGCTGATTTATGTTATACCGTGGTTAATTCAGACAAAATTCCAGTTAGAGATTTATAATCTTTAATATTAATCATTGAAAACAGTATTTGAATAAATAGCAGTTCTTTCTTCAACATGAAAACATCTTAAATCATAAACCAAGGATACTGGTTTTGCTTTATAAAGTTGAGGAACTTTTACCTCCTTCTTGGCCCAACAGTGTGATCCTCGCCACATTTCAGACTATTTCTGAAACATGGCTTAAACTTTTACTTGTAGGTATATTATTAACAATAAGTACTTTTAAAAGGTTCGATTACCTTAGTGCTGTGTGTGTGTGTGTGTGTGTGTGTGTGTGTAGTACTTTGTATTTAAAGTGTAGTCAGATGAGGTTCTACCAAATGATCTTAATGACTGGTCTATCGTATGATACTATATGTTAGCTCCTAGTACAGATTCTTCAGGGTAGTGAATGTCAACCACAAATCATCACATTAGTCTTTATGAAATCAGCATCATTCTTTCCAGTAATTCATGGTGTGTGTGTGTGTGTGTGTGTGTGTGTGTGTGTGTGTGTCTTATGATGGAAGAACCAGTCAGTAAGGGTTTTACTTTGGCTGAACTGATTTTCAAACCATCACCCCAGGCAACCACTGGTCTAAGCAGGAAAATAGTGGCAAAGGAGCCCATAGCCTGAATTCTGGCCTGAGCTTGCTAACAACTTTGCTATGTGACCTTGGGTGTAAAAATTAAACTCTGCTAGACCCTCACCTATAAGTGGAGGGAAACACAGCGTGCTTTCCCTAAAAAAGGTTTATTTCCCTGTTCCACCCAAAGGAGAAATCAAGGTGCCAGGTCCTAGAGCACTGCAAGGATCCAGTAGTGGGTATATCACGTAAGTTTTTTTGCTGAGGGTTAAGTCAGTGATAGGGAAATGTAGCTGGAAACAATTTGGAAAATTACAGGACATTAATTGGCTGCTTTGCTAGCTGATTATTTTAGGGAAAGGCTTATTCAGATTTCCTGATGGGGGAGACCTTAAATGGTAGGCATCTAGGTTCCATCTTAAAGTGTAAGAACACAGTATTTTTGCTAATTTTAAGTGACTTTATTTGTCCACTAAGTTCCTGACTTATTGAACTGATTAGATAGATAAATAGCTGCCAATGCAGATAGTGTGAACTTGAGCAATTTTCTGGATGGAGAACATTGACTGCTCAAGCTAAAAGGGGAAAGGAATGAACACTCACTATGTGCTTCATGTTTTTTTTTTTTAATTTTTAGAGAAAGGAAGGGGGGGAGAAAGAGAGGAAGAAAAATATCAATGTGTGGTTGCCTCTTATGTGCCCCCTACTGGGGACCTGGCCTGCAACCCACGCATGTGCCCTGACTGGGAATCAAACCCACAACCCTTTGGTTTGCAGGCTGGCACTCAATCCACTGGCCATACCAGCCAGGGCTATGTGCTTCATGTTTTATACATATCATCTTATCAGATCATCACAAGGATTCTGGGAGGTAGGATTTATGCCCACAGAGGCTCAGAACAGTTTTATATTGTAATTTTTAAACTTACAGTAATTTAGCCAAGGCCACAAATTTAGTAAAATAATAAATTGGCTTAAATATTACTTTTTAAGGGAAATCTTATTTGAACATTCTGTGGAAAGTAGGTTTTCCCCTCCTCCATCCCCACATACCATGTCTATCATAGCATTCACTGTGTGACACTTATCCCAGTTTATAGGGATAAAAGACACTGCTTGTCTTTTGCCTGTTTTTTCAACTAGAATATAAGCTTCACAAGGGCAAGGACTATGCCAATATCAGCCTTGTTCAACACTGTGTCTCCCGTGCCCAACTCAGTGAATAAACATAATGGATACTCCCTAAGTATTCTTTTAGTGAATGAATGAATAAAAAGCTTATCTTACACAAACTCTTTTTTTAAATTTTCAGTACATAATATTGACTCACATGTTTATAGATGGAAAATCTGAGACTCAGAGTTCTTACATTACTTGCCCAGGAGGCCTGATATAGCTCAGATCGCAAAAGCTGGTTGTGATCCAAAGAAGAGCTAAGAGCTACTAAGATTATCATATGGTGGTACTAAGAGCTAACATAGATTATCATTTGCTAGACCAGTCCTTAAGGTCATTACACACATACGCACACATACACAGTGATTATGATGACTCACACTGGCCCTGAGTTGCTTGTACTTTGGCTTACTATAGAACCATCAAACAAATAGCACAAAGGATTTGGTGTCAAGAACACAAATGAGGGAATGGATGCGGTCCCCAATGACTCACTAGTTCCTTGCAAAGGTCTGGTGGTCAAGACGGTCCTCCAGTGGTGAGAAACCTGACTGGTGGGAAGAGCCCTGTAGCCCACTACAAACTTCCATAATATTCTGATGGGAGTGGCCACATGTTTCCTCAAGGGGCTACTACAGCAAGCAACTCTTCGCTACACTGTGATGCCATGTTGAGCCCTTCTATTTCTTACTGGGTTGCTGGGCTTCCCAAATGTCACAACTGGTTAGTAGCAGAATAACTTTGGCTCTCACAGCTGAAAGTCAGGTTCACTTCATAATGCCTACTGGTGTAGTTTGCTGTTACTGCCCAACACAGTAGGATATGATGTGATAACTGTCTGGGAAATATCCATATACAAAGGTGGGAGAGTCAAGTTGTGAAGCTGCAGGGGTCGAGTCAGAATCATGAAGTTATGATCCAGAAATGGCCTACAGTGAAAGAAAGTGTGTGACCTTTGCTAATTTACTTAACCTCTTGTGATTCAATCTCCTTATCTATCAAATGAAGATAAGAAATGTTTTATAAAGATTAAATGAGTTGATATCTGTAAATCACTTAGAACAACGTCTGACACATAGTAAGTGACACCTTAGGGCTTGTTAAATAAGATAAATACAAATATAATAAGACACAGAGGAAAAGAGTTTTCAGTAGGATGCTTGACCCATTTTAATGCCTTCATTATATGGGGTCCCTAATTGCCAATGGAGATTTTTCCCCTCAATGGGAATGTATCTCTGATTTTATAATTTTTGTCATGAGTTTCCGAAATTAACATTACAGAAGCATACTTTATAGCCAGCTTTATTAAAACAAGGAGGTTTCTTCCCTGGCTGGTGTGGCTCAGTGGATTGAGTGCCAGCCTGTGAACCAGAGGGTTGCTGGATCAATTCCCAGTCAGGGCACATGCGTGGGTTGTGGGCCAGGTCCCCTGTGGGAGGCATGCAAGAGCTAACCACACATTAATGTTTCTTTCCCTTTCTCTCCCCCTCCCTTATCCTCTCTGAAAACAAATAAATAAAATCTTAAAAAAAAAAGCAAGGAGGTTTCTACCATCTCTCACACTGGAAAAATTCCAAGTCCAGAGGTTAAATATGAGAACATCTTGAGTCAGAGTTGTTTTATGATAGGGACTCATTAAGCTACATGAACATGTGAAATAATACCCTGCACTTATATGATACTTTTTACTTTTTCTTCAAAGTACTTTCATGTCTAATATTTCATTTGTTCTCATAAGATTTGTGTGTTGTAAGGAGAACAAATATTCTCATTTAATATAAGAAGAAACTGAACCCAAAGAGGTCAAATTTATTCAACCGACATTAATTGAGCCCTTACAAGGTGTGAGGCATTTGTGATACAAAGATGGATGAAACATAGTACTGGCCTTTAATTAAATTGACTACTGATATAGAGTATGGAAAATGCTATAGAGTAGCGCACAGGGTATACAGGAGGGGCATAGTGTCAACTGTATGTGTGTTTGTGTGTGTGTAAGTAGGAAGGAAATCAGAGAGGGCTGCTCAGAGGAGCTCCTTGGGTTGTGTTACAAACACTGGTGCGGTGGTAAATACTTCACAATGGGCACTCTAAGAAAACCAAACCCTGACACGTGGCATTTGCTGAATTCTGTGCTGTAAATACTCCCACCATGGCTAACTTCAAGCTACCCAATGTGAAGTCATTGAACCTAAAGTTGGGAAGAGAGAAGCAGCAACACGTCATTACAGACTATTTCCACTCCACAGATGTAATGGACGCAGAAAGAAAAAAAAAACATGGATAATAGTAAAATAATTAGGAAATGATGAGTTTTGAGGATTTATTACCTTTGCATTTTAATATGGCTAATTTAATTTGAACTTTAATTCCATTTTTAACAGTGGCTGTGTTTAACAACAGATTCCTAAAATTTGTGTTTAACCATCAGCTCGCACGTACCTGTGATCTGCACCCAGCACACCACTGGCAAAGAATGAATTGACAGATAAGTAAGGGGGGGAGGACATTCCAGGTAGAGGGAACCACGTGTCAAGGCAGCTAGGCATATGCATTTAGAAAACAGCACATGATTTGGTGAGTTTTCCTATAGGTTTACTGTGTTGCTAATGAATTTAAACTTCAGGGCTCCTCAGTTGTGCTGCCTGTTCTCCCAAAGAGCCTCTTACCAAATTTTGTATTTGTAATTTTGTATTCTTTTTCTTAAAGAGGACTTATTCACTGGCATAAACTTTAGATCCCAAAAATATTTGTCAACCCCTAAGTGTCCTATGTAAGGAAGAGCAGAGGAGGAGATGAAATTGTTAAGGATAATGGAGAATCTTTTATGTCACACAAAGAAGTGGACTTTATCCTATAGGTACTAAGGGAAATGATCTGATCAGAGGTGTGCTTTGTCAGCATCATCTGTGGGTGTATGTGGAGAATGGGTGGAGGGGACAGAGTAGGTATGTGAAGGTCTGTTAGAAGGCTCTGGTAGCAACCTAGGTGTTTCAGACTAGAGTGATGGTGGTAGAGACGGAGGGATGTGGATGCATTCAAAGAATATATATATATATTTTTTTTTATTTTAAAATATTTTATTTATTTATATTTAGAGGGGAAGGGAAGGAGAGAGAGAGAGAAACATCAATGTATGGTTGCCTCTCATGAGTCCCCTTGCTGGGAACTGGCCTGCAACCCAGGCGGGTTCCCTGACTGGGAATCGATCTGCGGTTGTTTGGTTCGCAGGCCCACGTTCAATCCACTGAGCTACACCAGCCAGGGCTCAAAGAATATTTTTGAGTTAAAATCAACAAGACTTGGTAATGGCTTACTTTGTGTTACATGGAGAGGGGTGGTAAGTAAGAAGAGATGATATATTGCTCAGGTTTCTGGCTTATGTGACAGGATGGATGGTGGTTTCACTGAGTAGGACAGAATCTTGTGAGTAAGGTGTATAAAACTACACATACAAAACCCATGGAAGGCAGTTATGAATGGATGACGGGCTTTTCAGTCCATCAGACTTGGGTTCAAATCGCAGCAATGACGCTTGTAGCACAACTAGTAACAGGAAAAGCTATTTAAACTGAGCCTCAGTTTTCTTATCTCTAAAACTCTGAGAGTTGTTATGGAAATTCAATGAAATTAACTTTGTAAAAATAGGTCTCAATAAATTGGAATAAGACTACATATGGTGCAAGGAGGAAAATGAGCTCAATTGTGTTGGATTTAAAGTGCCGGGGGGTTTTCCAAGTGGAGATATCCACTGTGAAGACAGAGCCCTAGAGATACTAGTGTTTACCAGGTAGTTAAAGAAAAGAGCTCCAAAAAAGGAGACTGTAAATGAGTAACCACAAAGATAGGAAAAGGGCTAGGAGGTAGTGATAGCATGGAAATCACTGCTGAACCTCTTAGCACTGCAGCCTTAAAGTAAGTTGGTTTCAACTCAGCCTACTTCAACCCTCATCCCCATTTCCTACTATCTTTTTTTCAACTTCTTGTCCTCACCATTGAGCTTAGGGGTCCGTGATCCAACCATTCAACATGTATGATACCATACCCCTATCTCTCTTGTGCTTGTCCTGATACAACATTCACTGCACAAAATCCCATCTATGGATCAATACAAAATTTCTTTTTGCTCTGCTCCTATACTTGAGTGGCTGGATAGTGCCAAGGAAAATGTCGCAACCTGGTAGGGATTGATGTTGTCGTGATATCAGAAGAGTTCACAATGTTGCTCTTCAATGGTTTATATCCCGATTCTCCTAATTTTCTCACAGTGCTGACTGTAACCTCTAAGAAGGGCACTGAAATTATTTGAGAAAGAGAGGAAGCTGGAAGATCTGAAAACATCTGTCCGTCATGACTTTATGCATTCAGGGCATGGCCATAAGGCAGGACATAAAATGAGAATGGTCTTATCTCAGTGGAGTAACATGGAGATGTGACTGGCTCAAATCCAATGGAACAATACACTCAGCATTAGAGAAGCTAATGAAGTGTCAGTTTTAGGGCTCCCTTATTTGTACAAATGAATTCCAAGGTCCTGTACTTAATTTGTATTGATAATTGTGTATTTTAATTTTATTTTATTGTTGACATCATTACAGATGTCCCCATTTCCGCCCCCCACCCCTACCCAACCCTTGTCCCTCCTCCCTCCAGCCAGCACCACACTGTTGTCCTTGTCCATAAGCTATGCATATGTGTTCCTTGGCTAGTTCCTTCACCTTTCTCTATCTAATCCTCCCTCCTCCTGCCACTCTGACAGCTTTCAGTCTGTTCCATGCATCCATGCCTCTGCCTCTGTCTTATTTGTGAGTTTATCCTGTTCATTAGATTCCTCTTATAAGTGAGATCATATGGTATTTGTCTTTCACTGCCTGACTTATTTTACTTAGCATAATAATCTCCAGGTCCATCCACGCTGTCACAAAATGTAAGAGTTCCTTCATTTTTACTGCTGCATAGTATTCCATTGTGTAAATGTACCACAGTGTTTTTATCCATTCATCTACTGATGAGCACTTGGGCTGTTTCCAGACCTTAACTATTATAAATTGCGCTGCTATGAACACAGGGGTGCATAGGTTCTTTAGAATTGGTGTTTTCAGATTCTTAGGATATATTCCCAGAAGTGATATTGCTGCGTTAAATGGCAGTTCCATTTTTGGTTTTTGGAGAAACTCCATTATAACTGTGTATTATTTTTCTTTTCTTTTTTTGTTTTTATTTTTTCAATATATTTCATTGATTGTGCAATTACAGTTGCCCCATTTCCCCCCCTTTATTCCCCTCCCCCTGCACTCCCCTCCCCCCACATACCCCTCCCCCCTGCATTCTCCCCTTTAGTTCATGTCCATGGATTGTACATATAAGTTCTATGGCTTCTACATTACCTATACTATTCTTAACGCACCTCCCGTATATTTTCTACCTACCATTTATGCTACTTATTCTCTGTGCCTTTTCCCCCTCTCTCTCCCTCCCACTCCCCCGCTGATAACCTTCCATGTGATCTTCATTTCTGTGATTCTGTTCCTGTTCTAGTTGTTTGCTTAGTTTCTTTTTGCTTTTGTTTTTGTTTTTTTAGGTTCAGTTGTTAATAGCTTTAAGTTTGTTGTCATTTTACTATTCATAGTTTTGATCTTCTTTTTCTTAGATAAGCTCCTTGATTATTTCATATAATGAAATGGGCTTGGTGATGGTGAATTCCTTTAACTTGACCTTATCTGGGAAGCACTTTATCTGCCCTTCCATTCTAAATGAAAGCTTTGCTGGAGAGAGTAATCTTGGATGTAGGTCCTTGCCTTTCATGACTTGGACTACTTCTTTCTAGCCCCTTCTTGCCAGTAAGGTTCCTTTTGAGAAATCAGATGATAGTCTAATTAGATGTAGGTAACTGTCTCCTTTTCTCTTGCTGGTTTGAAGATTCCTTATCTTTAATCTTGGGTAATGTAATTATTATGTGCCTTGGGGTGTCCTTCCTTGGGTCCAAATGCTTTCAGACTCTCTGAACTTCCTGGACTTCCTGGAAGTCTATTTCCTTTGACAGATTGGCGAAGTTCTTCATTATTTTTTCAAATACATTTTCAATTTCTTGGTCTTCCTCTTCTCCTTCCGGCACCCCTATGATTCGGATATTGGAACATTTAAAGATGTCCTGGAGGTTCCTAAGCTTCTCTTCATTTTTTAAAAAATTCTTGTTTCTTCATTCTGTTCTGGTTGACTGTTTATTTCTTTCTTCTGTTCGGAACTGTTAATTTGAGTCTGGGTTTCCTTCCATCACTGTTGGTTCCCTGTACATTTTCCTTTATTTCACTTTTCATAGCCTTCATTTTTTCCTTTAATTTGCGACCATATTCAACCAAGTCTGTGAGCATCCTGATTACCAGTGTTGTGAACTGTCATCTGATAGGTTGGCTATGTCTTTGTCACTTAGTTTTATTTTTTCTGGACCTTTGATCTGTTCTTTCATTTGAGCCATTCTATTTTGTCTCAGCTCACTTGTTACGTAGTAGGGAGCAGAGCCTTATGTGTTCACCAGGGCGGGGCAACCCACATGGCTGCCTTGTGACAATGTATGTGGGGGAGGGGTCTGAGAGGGAACAATGGCACTTGCTCTGCTCTCTGCCAGTTTTCAGTCACTTTCCCCACAGCCTGCAATCAAATTGGGCCCTTCTGGTGCTGATTCCCAGGTGGGTGGGTTTGTGTATATTCTAGGACCTTGTGGGTCTCTCCAACAAACTGCCCCATGAATCTGGGAGTTTCTCCTACTGCCACCTCAACCCCCACAGGTGTTTTCAGTCAGAGGCTTTGAGGCTTTATTTCCTAGTCCTAGAACCGTGGGTTGCGTGATTCATCTCACTCCCCAGTTGTTCCTCCCAGTTTATTTGCATGAGAATGTGAGACTGCCTGCTCCACAAACTGCCACCTCACCTGGTCCTCTAGCTGCTGCCTTGCTGAGACTCCTCTCAAGCCCACTGCCTGTCTCCACCTCTCCTACTGGTCTGGGTGAGTGTCTGTTTTTTAACTCCTTGGTTGTCAGACTTCCATACAATTTGACTTTCTGTCAGTTCTGGTTGTTTTTTGTTTTCAAATTTGTTGTTTTCCTTCTTTTGGTTGTATGAGGAGGCACAGTGTGTCTACCTATACCTCCATCTTGTCCAGAAGTCTCATTTTTCTTTAAAAGGCTTTTCAAATTGTGTAAATTAGGCCCATCAAATCCGGATTCATCTCTGCCTTATGACCCAGTGATTAAACTTATGGGCATTTATTTGAAGAAACCCAAAACCCTACTAATTCCAAAGAATATATGTACCCCTATGTTCATTGCAGTGTTATTTATAATAGCCAAAATATAGAAGTCACCTAGGTGCCCAGTAGTAGATCAGTAGATAAAAAAGCTGTGGGACATATATACAATGCAATACTACTTGGCCATAAAAAAAATGAAATATAACCATTTGTGACAGCATAGTTGGTCCTAGAGGGTATTATGTTCACTGAAATAGAGAAAGAAAAACACCATATGATTTCACCTACATGTGGAATCTAAAGAACAATATATATGAAAAAATAAAACAGAGAGACCGATAGATAGAGAGAACAGACTGGTGGTTGCCAGAGGGGAGAGAGGTTAGGGGATGGGTGAGAAAGATAAAGGGATTGAGAAATACAGATTCATAGTTAACAAGTAGTTAAGGGGATGAGAAATACAGCATAGGGAATATAGTCAATAATATCATAATAACTATGTATGGTGCCAGGTGAGTACTTGAAATATCAGAGGGAATATTTTCTAAATATATGATTGTCTAACCAATATACTGTACACCTGAAACTAATACAAAATAATATTGAATGTAAACTGTAATTGAAAAATAAAAAATTATAAATGTGTAGTAAATGCTAAAAAACCCCAAACCTGCATCCATCTCTGATATGAGTGTTACTAGCCCAAATGGCTGCTTCTCACTGCAGCCACAAGGCTGTGTAAGACTGCTGGAACTGAGATGCCACCCTAGGAAGAAGGAAGATGATGGGAAACTCCTAAATTGAGTAAATGTGTTTATTTTAATGACCTGTTCTTTATTTTTAATAGTCAAAATATGTAGGTAGATTGTGGAACAAACATCTTCAATTCAATAGGAACAAGGCTGTGTATAGTGAGATGTGTTCCTCTCACTACACTATCCCTTCATCCCTTCCCAAGAGACATACATTTCCTACTGGTTTCTTGTATATTCTTTCACACACACACAGACACATATATTCTTTTGCTTTGCTTCTCCATTCTTTACACAAATTTATAACACACTATGCCCAATGTTCTTAACCTTGTTTTTTTCATTTTACAATGCATTTGGAGTTCATTCCATGTTCATCCATAAAAGATACCTCATTCTTTTTTAACAGTTATGACCTGTTCCAGTTTGGAGATGAACCATAATTTATTTAGCCAATTCCATGTGATGGACATTTAGGTGGTTTTCACTCTTTTGCTATTGATATATTACAAACAATATTGACTGAATTGAAATCTGATTATGGCTTGAGATAGACACTGAACACTTATTGAAATAATAAAGTCACATCTTGTGCACAACTTAACACAACAAACAGCTTAAAAAGTGTATTCTTTATAATATTTACCCTAAAATGTCCTGAGGGTTAGGTTAGATAATACTTATTAAGCACTTGGACCATAAAATGTCCTCAACAAATGTCCGATGTCTCCATTCCCTCTCATGCCTTCAAGAGACTTGATTTACAAGTGGGTCCTCTATCTCCCTTTCTACTAACCCCTTTTTTCTACCCATAAACATTGTTTTATCTCTCCCATCCTAAATAAAGCCACCTTTTGTATTTCTTAAAATTAGTTTCTGTTATGAGTAACAGAAAATCCCAACCTAACAATGGTTTAAACAAAATTAAAGTTTATTTTTCATGCAAAGGTTGTGATGAGGGCAATCCAAGATTGATGTGATAGTTGTACAGTTTTCAGTGACTCATATTTCTTCCAGCCTTCTACTCAGCCATCCCCAAAGTGTGGTCCTCCTCCTTAGGGTCCAAGATGAAGTGCAAACCATCATATTCATATTCCAAGAAGCAAAATGGAGGAAGGGGTAGAAAGAGGCAAAAGGCATATATCAAGTATCCTTTAAGGAAATATGCCCTAAGCCATCTCACATTTCTGCTTATATCCCATTGTCCACATATAGATACAAGAGAATGAAAAAAAATGCAGACTTTATTCTAATCTAGATGATCATGTGCCCAGCTAAAAAGCTGATCATCTATAAAGAGGAGAATAAATCCTGTTTTGGCAACTAGCTATCTCTATAGAACTTTCCCTCAACTCTTCTTTCTTCTGTTTCTTTTTCTTCATAGCCACGCTTTGCAAAAGCATGATCTACCTGCAACAGCTCCATGTACTCCCCTTTCAGTTATTTTTATAGCTCTCTGGGAAAAAGCTTACTCCTGAACTTGCTTTTCCGAGATCACCATTTTTTCATAAGTTAATCAATAACTCATTCAACCAACATTTATTGAAGACCTAGTATGTGTATAAATATTGGTGGTGGAGAGTTAAATAAATCAAATTTGAGAGCCACTGAACCAGAGATAAAATGGAGTATATTTCCTTTAACAGGATAGAAAGAGGATCAGAGAAGGAGAAATGTCTTTGTTCTACAAGCCTTTCATGGTTTCATGAGAGAAACAGAAAATAAAATAAATGGTTAAAACAGAGAGTTGTAAGTGACATGATAGGGAAGGCATGAGAACATCTGGAAGCACAGAGGCAGGTGAGAAGGTATAAGTGAAGAGAATCATAGAAAATGATGTGAGCTTTCTCTCTAAAGATAAGAAGTAGTAAGCCAAGTACATAAGGAAGCGAGGGGCTTCTTGGAAGAGAGTATCATGTGCAAGGATACCTAGCATTCTGGAAATTGCAGGTAAGCTAAAATCACAAGAGTGAGGGGTTTTTAAGAGGCAGAGTGGAACAGAGGTAAGCAGGGGAGAGATTACAAAGGCCTTGATATGTATGTTATGCCACCAAGCTCAGTGAGCTTTGTCAACGTGTTTATGGAGCTCCCATCTTGAACTTTATCCTGGATGTAAGGAGCAACATGGAAAGGTGATAAGCAGAGGAAGGACTTGGCTAGATTTGTGTTTGGATAGGTCACTTTGGCTGCTGAATAGAAGGTGGAGAGTGGGACAAGAATAGAAACAATGAGATCAGTTAGGAGTTTACAACTGTAGCCTAAGTGAGAGATGATGGTGGCCTGGACTAAGAGAGAATTTGATGAGTTTGAAAGATATTCAGCAGGGAGAAGGTTAGTATTTGGTGATGAGGTTGCTGCATGAGCACAGAAATAGTTAAGAATGATTTTTCATTTGGACAAGTAGGTTGATGGTGGTACTAATACTGACTGGTAGTGGCAGAAGACTAAGAGGAACTGTTTAGGTGATGATACGGTTAAGAATTCTGATTTGGTAATGTTTAATTTGAGATTCCTATTAGGCAAATAATCAGAAAAGTCCAAGTAGGTAGTCATTTATAAAAGTCTACAGGTAGCAATATCTTAAAAATCTAAATGTGGGCATCATTAGCATCTAGAAGTTGAAGCTTTGGTCATTCATGAGATCTCCTTAGAAGAATGCAGAGTAACAATAGAGAATGTGTATGATCAATTCTTTAACATTTTCAACATTTAGTAGTTTGTTAGATAAATATGACCCTGAAAGGCATGAGCCAGAGAAGTAGGAGGAAAAAAAACCAAGACTATAGTTTCATGGAAGCCAAAGGGAATAGGCCAAGGAAAGAGACTGTCTCAATGTTGGATGTATGCAAGATGGTGACTAAAAAGATGTCCATAAGATTTGAGGATATGAAGATCGTTTGTGACCCTAATGAGAGATGTTTCGGTGAAGTTATGGAGACAGACAATTGATTGGAGTGAGTGGAGAAGTGAGGAGGGGTAAACAATGGAGATTTCCACTACAGAAAAGACTTTTAAGAAATTAAGCTTATGACCAAGAATACAGAGCTACAGTAGCTGTAAGAAGGGAATGGAAAGATTCAAATGAAATGTAGCCATTGAGCACATTAAGAAAGAAAAAGTAGTTGATAGTATAAGGCTCCTGCTAAAGTGGGAGGGATAAGATTATAGGTTTTCACATGTAATCTCTGGACCAATAGCATCACCGACATCTGGAACTGGTTAGAAATGCAGATTCTTGGGCCTCACTTCAGACAGACTGAATCAGAAACTGTGGGTGGAGCCTGAAGTATTGTGTTTTAACACACCTTCCAAGAGATCCTGATGTGCACTCAAATTTGAGAGCCATGGTACTGGATATAAAATGAAGTATATCTCTTTTACTGTGACAGGATAGAAAGACAATCAGAGAAGTACAAATATGAGTAGATAATCCTTTTGGTATGAGGAAGTTCATTTATGCATTCAACAAATATTTATTAAATATCTAACACATGTCAGACACTATGGATATAGACCAACAAAATCCTGACTTCATGCCATTTACATTGTAGTCAGAAAGGACACAATAGATAAGGAAAATATATCAAATTAAGGACCTTGGATTTTAATCTAAGTGATCAGGCAAGTCATTACTAGAATGTAAGCTCCATGAGGGCAGGACCTATTATCTCTTTTGTTCCCTGCTGTGTCCTATGGTCTAGAATGGTGCCTTGTTTATGTTTGTTTGATGAAAAAAATTGGAGAGTTTTGAGCTGAAATGATTGGTTTACATTTTTAAAAGTCCCACTACATTGAGAATGAACATTTGAGGTCAACAGTGGCAGCAATGATGCCAGTTAGAGGCTATTGCAATATTCCAAGCAATGGTTGCTCATGACTTAGTACAGGATGGTAGTGGTAGAGATGATTAAGAGTAGTCAGATTATGAATATACTTTGAAAGTAGAAACAGCAAGATTTTGTGACATACTTGATGTGGTGTGTACGAGAAACAGGAAGGTAAAAAATGACTTGAAGTGTTTATGCCTGAGCAGCTGGAATGCTGGAGTAGCCCACTGTCTAGGAGAGAAAGGACTATGGGAGAGACAGGTGTGTATAGAGGGGAAGGAGGCAATGAAGATCAGGAGCAGAGGCAGGTTTACTGAAAAGCTAATGAAGCCTCTGTCTCTCATCTGCTCTGGCTTAGCAATATGTTAATAAGTTATTTTTTAGTTCCTTTTCTTAAAGAAGGAACCCCAAATGATGTAACTTTTAGGACCAAAATATTTGGATCTGCCTGTGCTCAGAAGTTCCTTTTTAGACATATTAAGTTTGAGATGTCTATTAGATATCTATTATGGACTGAATTGTGTTTCCCTCAAATCATGTGTTGGATCCCTAAGCCCCATTGATAATACTTGTATGTAGGCCTTTAGGGAGGTAATTAAAGTTAAATAAAGCCAGAAGGGTAAGGCCCTAGTTTGATAACAAGAGAAAAAGACACCAGGAAGCTCTCTTTCTCTCCATGCCCACATAGAAGAGAGGCCATGTGGGGCTACCAAAAGAAGGTGGCCATCTACAAGGCAGGAAGAGAGCTCTAACCAGACACCAGCCCTGACTGTTCCTTGATCTTGGACTCTCTAACTTCCAGAACTCTGAGAAAATAAATATCTATTGTTTAAGCCAATTAGTTTGTGGAGATATCTAGTAGGCAACAGAATATGAGTCTGGAATTCAGGAGAGAGATGTGGGCTGAAGATATAAATTTGGAAGTCATCAATGTAAAATCATGAAATTGGATGCAATCACCAAAAATGTGGAGGTGGATAGAGAAGAGAAAAGGTCAAAGGACAGAGCCATGGGGCTCTCTAACATTAAAAGTTGAGTTGATGATGAGAAACCAGCAAAGGAGAGTGAAGAACATCAGCCACTGATGGAAAAGGGAAACCAAGAGATTGTCTCATCCTAGACACAAAGGAATGAAAGTATCAAGGAGAAGTGAGTTACTGTGTCAGATGCTGCAGATAGGTCCAGGAAGATGAGGACAGAACATACTGACTGTTAGAATTATCAACATTGAATGATTGTTTTTTTTAACGTTTTATTTATTTATTTTTAGAGAGGGGAAGGGAGGGAGAAAGAGGGAGAAAAACACTAATGTATGGTTGCCTCTTGTGTGCCCCCTACTGGGGACCTGGTCCACAACCCAGGCATGTGTATTGACTGGGAATCGAACCAGTGACCCCTTGGTTTGCAGGCTGGTGCTCAATCCACTGACCCACACCAGCCAGGGCCATTGAATGATTGTTTTGCATTTGATGACTTCAATTTTCTCTGTGAAGTAGGAGGCATGGTCATCCATTGAGAGATGGGGTGGGGCAGGGAGAGTTGGGGAGATGACAAGGTGGGAGATTTAAGGAGAGTGAGGAGAATTTGAAAACATCATTGAGGAAACTGAAGGTGCAAACTGACCAGAGAGAAATAGGATTGTGGGTGAGTATGAAGGGCCTATTTGAGATGTACAAAAGGCAGTTGGATTCACAACCACAGCAGGGGAGAAGACTGTTAAGGGTTAGTAAAGTTTTTTCCCACTTATTTTAAAGCAAGAACAGCAGATCCTTGTTTAGGGCCTCAGAGACAGTTTCAAGATAAGAAAGAACAGGATGCTGATAGTCCAGGAGAGGCCACTTGGACCCCAGGGGAGTGTCACACAGCAATGTACAGCTGCAAGAAATCACTTAGCCAGAGATTGCTGAACAAGCTTTTATCCTTGCACAAAGAGCTGCTTCTGCAGCAGTTTGACACTGGGCTGAAGCAGGTGACATTTGTTGACCTGATGTTGCTTCCCATTTTCTGGCTGTCCTCAAGGAACATGTATACATATATCTAGTGTACTGCAATGGTTATCAGGAATGAGATCCAGATGGCTGTACTCTGGCAGGCTCTCAAATGCATTCCTTGCCTTTCTGAGGATAATAGCAACACTAATATTTAATTATTTCTGGGCACTGTTCTTAGCACTATACTCATCCACTTATTGAATGTTCAGCATAACCAGACGTGGTAGACACTAATGTTATCCCCTTTTTACAGAGGAGAGAACTGAGGCTCAGAGAAGTTAAATAACTTGCTTACGGTCACATCAGTAGAAAGCAGTAGAGCCTGAATTCAGACCCAGACAGATTGACCAGAGTATAAATATAGTGCATGTTTGCCATGTATGTGTGAGGCAAGCCCTTTACATGGACTGTTTCATTTCATCCTCACTACAACCCATTGAGATTGATGCTGTTATTAACCTCGTTTTACTAATGAGGTCAAGGAACTTAATCCAGATCACATAGCTAAGAAGCAGTGGAGATTACTTTTGAACTCAGCAGAGGGTTTGGGAGCAGGAGATCTAGAACCAGACTGCCTGATAAATTCCTTGCCCTGTAGATAGATGTGAAAATAAATGGATATTTCTTATTGTAAGCATTTGGGTTTTCTCTTAAATGGCTCTTAGCCCCAGCTGTGATAAGGATTCTATAGCTCACAATAAAGGACTAGGCTGGAGAGAGATATTAAAAACAGACAATAGGTGGGACAGAATGAGGTCTGCCTGTGAGAGAGTGTAGATAGAGGAACACAGAGAGCCCAAGGCTGAGCACTCTAGACTTCAACATGTAAGGGGTATGCAGAGATATACCCAGCAAAGCTAAGAACAGGCCTGTTTTTCTCCTACCTGAGGGTTGCAATGTGAAGCTAAGAGAGGACAGAGTGGCAATAGGGAGTGAGTGGTCAACAGTGTCAAATAGGGTCAATGGAGGTCATGTCTGACCTCAGGGAGAGTTGTTTTGATAGAGCTGTGGAGCAGAGAGCAATTTGCGTTGCGGGGAGGTAAAGAAGTGGAGACAATAAATGCAAACAACTCTTGAAGAAAGTTGATTGTAAAAAGAATGAGAAATAAAATTTAGAGTCAAGAGAGA
Organism: Carollia perspicillata; assembly: GCA_004027735.1. Lineage (NCBI taxonomy): Eukaryota > Metazoa > Chordata > Mammalia > Chiroptera > Phyllostomidae > Carollia > Carollia perspicillata. Next base: position 77,331 of record PVKM010000232.1, read on the forward strand.
ATTTGTCTAAATGGGAGAGATTTTTTAAAAAATATTTTATTTATTTATTTTTAGAGAGAGGGGAAGGGAAGGAGAAAGTGGGAGAGAAACATCAATGTGTGGTTGCCTCTCATGTGTCCCCTACTGGGGACCTGGCCCGCAACCCAGGCATGTGCCCTGACTGGGAATCAAACCAGCGACCCTTTGCTTCACAGGCTCGTGCTCAATCCACTGAGCTACACCAGCCAGGGCTAAATGGGAGAGATTTGAGCATGCCTATGAACCAGGAGATGAGGGAGGGCTGAAGATACAGGTGAGAGAAGGGATGGATTGAACAAGGTCTCTAAGACACTGAAGGAGGGACTAGCCTAAGAAAACAGGAGTGCCCTTCATTCTCTGTGGCTAGAGGCAAATGAGTACAGGAGGGTGGGGATTGGTTATTTATAGGGTGAAGGGGGTACATCTACCTACCTGCCCTTTACCTCATGCTTTCTCTTTTCTCTGTGAGATAAGGCCATTTGTTTGGTGTGAGAGAAATGCAAATTGTGTTGGGTACCAGAGGACAGTGGTAGTAAGTGAGGTATGTATGTCAATGGTCTGCATCAGTGCCAGGTCATTTATGTACATTCCTCAGTTATTCTCCAAAACAACCCTCAAAACAGGTATTATCAAGCCAGTACACAGATGAGGAAGCTGAGATACTCAGAGGCATAGAAGCTTTCCAAAAGTTGAAGAAAAAAATGAGAGGTAGCTGATTAACATCAGGTAAAAGAACAGAAGGAAAGTTCTGAGGGATAAGCTGAACTGGGACATCTTAGCTGGAGACTGGCAAAAGTCTGGCCAGATGTGTTCCTTGCTTTGGCTTTGATCATCCTGAGGCAGAGTTGAGGGCCAGGCCTGGCTAATGACCAGAAGCTGAGGAGTTCAGGTGCTGGTGAGAAAGTAGTTTGATCACAGGTGGAGTCTAGGCTGTGTGAAGAACATGAAAATGGAAGCAGGTAGAGAGGCTGGAAAAAGTAGGGTGTGCACATAGTTCTGGCAGTCTACTGGAGATTAAAAGAATAGGTTTAGTGGGAAAGTGAGAAAGTAGAAAGAAGAAAACATTGTGGTACAGTCTGAGAGTGATAATTTGGAGCTGGAGAGTTTAAAAGAGGAGGTATAGTCAGAGACAGCAATGCCAAAGTTATGTCCATGTGATGTAAGGTTGTGACTGAGGTCCTGGAGGTGAGAGGATAAAGGCACCATGAGATGTGGTGTTTGGAGGGGTGTCCATATAGGCATTGGAGTCACACAGGATGATGGCAGTATGTGAGGTCTGGAGTTGAGGCAAAGAGCAACCTCATCTTTTCTTCTTGTGGTTGGGGAGAATGAGTAGCCTCCCTTGGGGAAGAGCCCCCTACCTGGGATATGGTGGATTTGGCACAGGAAAGAGGCTACCTGCTAAATGTAATGACTAGAAGAGGCATGCAAACCAGGCTTTCTTCACGTCGAAGGTTACCACGGTAGCTTTTTAACTGACAACATGTAAATAGTACTCTACCATTTATAATGTGTTCTCCCTTTAAATATTCTACTGCATGAATTTTAGGCACAGTCTCTTAACATATTTTCTCACTGTAACAGCTTGGAAACTGAGATTATGCTGGCTTATACAAAGTTACAAGTATGTTTTAAACAATTAAAAAATCTATTTTAATAATACTCTCCTGGTATCTGAGATACAGAGCTGGTTTATCCTTCCTTCATTCCTCCCCTGTCCTCCACCCAAACAGACAACAAACTGCTATCATCATCTTCTCTTTTCCAGATCACTGGCCTCCTTGGGGCCCCCAGTGAGCTGAAGAAACCAGAATTAAGGCTCCTGGCCTAATACTTTTTTCCTACCACACGAGGGCAGACTTTTTAACAAAAAAGGGGGGAAACAATTGTTTACCTTGTACTATATAGACTGAAAATAGTGATAGGATTGCAATGTATGACATGATGACTATAGTTAATAATACTGTATTGTAGATTTGAAAGTTGCTAAGAGAGTAGGTCTTAAAAGTTCTCACCACAAGAAAAAATTGTAACTATATGGAATGACAGATCTTAGTGAACTTATTGTGGTGATCATTTCATAATATAGATACATAGCAAATTGTTATGTTGTACACCTGAAACTTACACAATGTGATATGTCAGTTGCACCTCAATGAAATTGGAAAAAAGAAAGCCAATATGAGAAGTTACGTTAAAGCCAGATTTCATGTGGTTTCTAGGTCTTAAAAAACCTACCGGTCTATTGAAACTTGCAAGTCTTTCTGTTCATGCTCCACTGAGGGACAAACTTCTTCCCCTCCTTTCTCTTTTCCTCTCTTCCTCTTCTACTCCCTTACTCTCACAAATATTTATTGAGCATTTACTCTAGGTAGAGTTGCCAGATAAAATACAGGATGTATAGTTAAATTTGAATTTCAGATAAACAACAAATGTTTTATAGTATAATTATGTCCCATACATATTCTTGGGAGGAAGGATTTGGGAGTTGTCAAAGGATTATAATAAATTAATGTATGTGAAGCACCCCAAACAGTGCCTGGCATCCAGTAAATATTTTGTCTGTGTCTATGCCCAGACATGGATTTGTAACAAATACATATAGATAGGTAATAAAATCTATATGCTCATATAAATGTACAACTCTATCAAGAAGATACTCTTATTATCCTCCTTTACAGATAGGGAAATTGAAGGGCTGAAAAGGCGAGTAGTTTCTTAATATCACAAAGCCCACCCAGCAAAACACTACACAATACTGCTTCTGTTTTTGCTTTTGTTTTAAATAAACTTAATTTTAAAATAGTTTTAGGCTTACAGAAGAGTTTCAAAGATAGTTCAGAGAGTTCTCATGTACCGTATACTCAGCGTCCTCTAATATTAACATCTTACGTAACTATCTACATTTGTCACAAGTAAGAAGTTAATGTTGGTACTATGTTACTATTATTAACTAAAATATAGACTGTTAACTATTAGTAACTCTCAACTAAACTATACACTTTATTTGGATTTCATTAATTTCTCCACTGATATCCCTTTTCTGTTCCAAACTCCCATCCAAGATAACATGGTACATGTTGCTACACTGCTTGTTAATATACTTATTGAGCAACCACTCTGGACCAGGCCTTATACTAGGCATTAGGGATAAGGAGATGAGTAAGAAACAGTTTCTAAAAGAAAAAAAAGAAAGAAATGGTTCCTTCCCTCAAGAAGCTTACAGCCTATGGGAGCGAGAGAAGCAAGCTCTCAGTTATTATAGCAGGTACTCAGTGAAATTACAATTAAAAGCATGGAGGGTGATGGTGGCACAGATAAGAAGCATCTAATTCAGATGGTAACACCTAAGCTGAGACCTGGAGGATGAGTAGGACTTAGCCAGGCGAAACTGTGGTGTATGTGTGAATGGGGTGGGGGTGAGGATTGCCAACATTATTTGAAGCTGGAAAAAAAAAAAAAACATCATGTGCAAAGATCTAAAGGGAAGAGAGTAAGTATGACCAAGTTTGAGAATAGCAACATCATCTAAGATTTCACCCAAACTCCTATCTTTAGTGCAACTTTCTACCCTGGATCTGACCTCTTCTAGGTCGTCAAGTTCTTCCTATGCCTTGAGACAGTCCTCCACCCTTATGCACACTGTCCCATTCTCCCAGTACGTACACTGCCCAACTGAGTTTATGTTCAGTCACATCAGACTGAACTCTGAAGTTCCTTGGGAAATCCCAGACCCTAGGAAGACCCCACACCTCCTACTCTCAAGTAAAAGTCAGACGCTGGTTAATTTTGTTATAATTTCTTGCTAATCTTGGCCAAGACTTGACTGTATGATATATGGCAATGGCCTGAGCTTTGGAGGCATGCAGATATGGTGTGAACCCTGACTCCTCTGCCTACTCTCTCTGTGGCCCTGGACAAAGCACTCACTATTTTTAAATTTGTTTCCTCTGCTTTAAGTAGGAATACCAATACTATCCACTTCTAAAAGTGGTTGTGAAAAAATAAAAATAAAAGTTGTTGTGAAGATTAAAAACAAGTATGTAAAAATTAATTCAAAATAGATCAAAGATCTAAATTGATACTGAAAGCAATAAAACTGGTAGAAGAAAACATGGGACAAAAATCTTCATGACATTGGATTTGGCAATGGTTTCCTGGCTGTACCATCAAAGGCACAGATAACAAAAGAAAAAGTAGACATCGGAATTCACAAAAATATAAACATTTAGTACATAAAAAGACACTTATCAACAGAGTAAAAAGCCAATCCACAGAATGGGAAAAATATTTGGAAATCATATATCTGATATCCAGATATACTTAGGACTTCTAAAACTCAATAATAACAAATAAATAAGCAATCAGAACAAAAAATGAGTGAAGGACTTGAGTAGACATTTCCCCAAAGAAAATAATGTCCAATAAACACATGAAAAGATGCTCAATATCACTAGTCATTAGGGAAAGAAAAATCAAAATTACAGTAAGATACCTAGTTGGTATCTTATTGTAATTGTATTATGTAGATACCAATATCACATCAATTCAGATGGCTACTATTTAAAAAAAACACAACAACAAAGCCCTGGCTGATGTGGCTCAGTGGATTGAGTGCTAGCCTGAAAACCAAAAGAGGTTGCCAGTTTGATTCCTAGCCAGGGCACATGCCTGGGTTGTGGGCCAGGTCCCCAGTTGGGGGCAGATGAGAGGCAACCACACATTGATGTTTCTCTCCCTCTCTTTCTCCCTCCCTTCCTCTTTCTCTAAAATTAAGTAAATAAAATCTTTTTTAAAAATAACTAACTAACTAACTAACTAACTAAATAAATAAATAAATAAAATCTTTAAAACCACCCCCAGATGATTACATGGTGATGAGGATGTGGAGAAATTGGAATCACTGTGCACTGTTGCTAGGAATGTCAAATGGTATAGCTGCAGTGGAAAACAGTGTGGTGGTTCCTCAGAAAATGAAAAATGGAATTAACATATGATCCAGCAATTCCACTTCCGGGTATACAAAAAAAAAAAAAAACAACAACCCTGACACTGGCATCTCAAAGAGATATTTGTACACTTGTACTCATAGCAACATTATTCAAAATAGCTAAATCATGGGAGCAACCCAAGTGTCTTATCAGGATGAATGGATAAGCAAAATGTGGTTGTAAAGGGGAAAATTCAGTTCTTTCTTTCTGTGTCTTTCCTTTACTCTCACACTACTACCAAACTCAGAACACTTCTGATGCTTTATGGGAGAGGTTCCCCACCAAGCAATTCTCTGACACAGGCTGGATGTTCTACAATTTGACTCAGTTCTGACACTATCTACCTTAAATAACATCAGATCTCACAGGTTAAGGGCTCAGTCTCATGAGACTGCACCCTACTTCAGATGCCGATTGCAAGTAGTAGGTCCTCACTTTACCCATTACTTCTGTCCGACATGGCTACAAATTGGAGGTTCCCACAACCCCCTCCTGGAGTATAATTAACTTGTTAGAGCAGCTCACAGAACTCAGGGAAACAGTTATATTTACCACTTTATTAAGGGGTATGATAGAGGGTACAGGTGAACACCCAGATGAAGAGACCTAGGGCAAGGTCCGGGAGGGTCTCAAGTGCAGGAACTTCTGTACCTGTAGAACTGGGGTATGTCACCCTTTCAGTATGTAGATGTATTCACTAACCTGGAAGCCCCCTAAACACACACTATTAGGATTTTTATGGTAGCTTCATCATGTAGACATGATTAATTATTAATGCCATTCACAACCCCCCTCCCCTGTAGAGAAGTGGGGATGATGGCTGAAAACTCCAAGCTTCTAATTATGGTTTGGTCTTTCTGGTGACCAGCCCCAATCTAGGAATCATCCAGGAACCCACCCAGAGTTGCCTCATTGAACAAAAGTTGCTCTTATCACCCAGGGGATTTAGGAACCCTGTGTCAAAAATGGGGATAAAAGACCAAATATTAGAACAGAAGATGCTCACAGTACTCTTATCATTTAGGAATTTACAAGAGTTCCAGGAGCCCTGTGTCATGAACCAGGGGCAGAGACCAATATATATATTTTTATTATCTCACAGTTGTATATACATATACAAGAATATTATTCAGCTTTTAAAAAGAAAAGAAATTCAGACACATTCTACAAAATGGATGAACCTTGAACACATTATGCTAAGTGAAATAAGCCAGTCACAAAAAGACAACTACTGTAGGTTTCCAAATACATGAGGTACTTAGAGTAGTAAAAATCATAGAGACAGAAAGTGTAATGGTGTTTGCCAGGAGCTGAAGGGGATGGGAAAAGGGGCAATTATGTTTAATAAATATAGAGTTTCACTTTTACAAAGAGAAAAGGGTTATGGAGATGAATGGTGGTGACAGGGGCACAGCAAAGTGAATGTATTAATACCACTGAACTGCAGATTCAAAGTGGTTAAGATAGTGAATTTTACATTATGTGTACTCTAATACAATGAAAAAAGAAAAATAATAAAGGCAAAGTTCTTGGCACAGTGCATGACACATAATAAATGCTGAATAATTTGGTAGCTTCTTTTTATTATCAACTCCCTTTTTTTAATCACTAGGTAAATGCCCAGGGTTTTGTTTAGAGTTCCTACTCCAACCATTCACTTTCCTCTGCCTTCAGTTCTTACTTCCTTCCCTTACTTCTATGTTTTTGGTTCTTTCTTACTTCTTTGACAGCCTCTGGTGTTTCCTTTATTGGCTCTTCTTCCTTCTTAAATCTTTTTTTAAAAATAGAAGAAGACTTCCTCTTTTGAAAAAAAATATATTATTTTTATTTTTAGAGAGAGGGGAAGAGAAGGAGAAAGAGTGAGAGAGAAACATCAATGTGTGGTTGCCTCTCATGTGTCCCCTACTGGGGACCTGGCCTGTAACCCAGGCATGTGCCCTGACTGGGAATCGAACCAGTGACCCTATGCTTCACAGGCCCATGCTCAATCCACTGAGCTACACCAGTCAGGGCCCTTCTTAAATCTTAAAGGCAGGCAGGCCCTTAAAACTCTGTGCTCAAAACTTTTCTTTTTCTGTCTTACCTCTCTTTGCAATTTAATTCAGCCTTATATGAATGATTCTAAATGTGTATCTTTCATTACAACTTTTTACTTGACACCATTTCTGATTTCCAGACTCCTAACTGGGCTTCACCTGGATGTTCCAAAGGCCCTGGATGTGCTAACTTCATCACTTCCAATTTTCCCCCACCCCCACCTTAAAATTGTCTTTTTTAAAAATATTTTATTCACTTTTAGAAAGGGAAAGGGAGGGAGAAAGAGAGAGAGAGAAATATCAATGTGTGGTTGCCTCTCACATGGCCCCCACTGAGAACCTGGCTGGCAACCCAGGCATGTGCCCTTACTGGGAATTGAACCAGCAATCCTTTGGTATGCAGTCCACTCCCAATCCACTGAGCTACACCACCCAGGGCTTGTCTTTCTATTGTATGTCTGTTAATGGCACCACCGTCTTCTCAGACCCTACACTTAAACTCTCAACTTCTTCAATTTCTATTCCAGTCTCACTGTTTTCAACTGGTTTCATACTTCAGCATCTTGTCCTCCAGTGGAGGCAGTCACTTTCCAGTAAATTGGTTGTTTGAGTACTGTCATATCCAGAGTATATGGTATCTTTTTTTGACATCAAGATTGATGGGCACTAAACCAAAAAATCCAAAGTGATGAAAGACTCCCAAAATCTTTTTATAAAGCCAGCATCATCCTAATCCCAAAACCAGATAAAGACACAACAAAGAAAGAAAACTTCAGACCACTATCACTGATGAACATAGACGCTAAAATCCTCAACAAAATATTGGCAAACCGCACCCAACAATACATTAAAAAGATCATACACCATGACCAAGTGGGATTCATCCCAGGGATACAAGGATGGTTCAATATTCACAAATCAGTAATTGTAATACATCACATAAACAAAAGCAAAGACAAAAATCACATGATCATATCATTAGATGCGGAAAAAGCATTTGACAAGGTACAGCACCCATTATGATAACAAACACTGAGGAAAGTGGGAGTAGAGGGAGCATTCCTCAACATAATAAAGGCCATATATGAGAGACCTACAGCCAACATCATACTCAATGGGCAAAAACTAAAATCTTTTCCAGTAAGATCAGGAACAAGACAAGGTTGTCCACTTTCACAACTTCTATTCAATATAGTTTTGGAAGTTTTAGCCACAGTGATCAGACAAGAAAATAAAATAAAAGGCATCCAAATCAGGAAGGAGGAAACGAAACTGTCATTCTTTGCAGATGATATGATAGTGTACATAGAAAATCCTATAGACTCCACCCCAAAACTGCTCAACCTAATAAGCGCATTTGGCAAAACAGTGGGATACAAAGGCAATATCCAGAAATCAAAGACATTTTTGTATACCAATAATGAAACAGCAGAAGCAGAAATCAAGAAAAAAATCCCATTCGATATAGCAAAAAGAAAAGTAAAATACCTAGGAATAAACCTAACCAAGGAGATAAAAGACCTGTATGCAGAAAACTACACAACACTGAAGAATGAAATCAAGGAAAACACAAAAAAATGGAAACATAATCCGTGTTCATGGATTGGAAGAATTAACATCATCAAAATGTCCATATTACCCAAAGCAATTTACAGATTCAATGCAATGCCTATTAAAGTACCAGTGGCATATTTCACAGACATAGAACAAACACTTTAAAAATTTATATGGAACCATAAATGATCCCAAATAGCTCCTGCAATTTTGAGAAAGAAGAACAAAGTAGGAGGGATCACAATACCTGATACCAAACGGTATTAGAAGGCCACTGTAATCAAAACAGCTTGATACTGGCATAAAAACAGGCTCATGGACCAATGGAACAGAACAGAAATAAACCCAAGTTTCTACAGTCAGTTCATATTTGACAATGGGGGCAACAACATACAATGAAGTAAAAATAGTCTTCTCAACAAATGGTGTTGGGAGAACCAGATAGCTACGTGGAAAAAAATTAAACTTGAGTGGCAACTTACACCACACACAAAAATAAATTCAAGATGTATAAAAGACTTAAATATAAGCCATGACACCATTAAAGTCCTAGAAGAGAACATAGGCAGGAAAATCTCAGATATCTCACATAGCAACATTTTTACTGATATGTCCCCCAGAGCAAGGGATATAAATGAAAGAATAAACAAATGGGATCTCATAAAAATAAAAAGCTTTTGCACAGCTAAAGAAAACAGCATTAAAATAAAAAGAGAATCAACTATATGGGAGAACATATTTAACAATGATACCTCAGACAAGGGTTTAATCTCCAAAATATACAAAGAACTTCCACGACTCCACTCTAAGAAGATAAGCAACCCAATTAAAAAATGGGCAAAGGATTTGAACAGACATTGCTCCAAGGAGGACATACAGAGGATTCAGAGACACATGAAAAGATGCTCAATATCGCTAGCTATCAGAGAAATGCAAATTAAAACCACAATGAGATACCACTTCACACCAGTAAGAATGGCCATCATAAACAAAGCAACAAACAACAAGTGTTAGAGAGGTTGCAGAGAAAAGGGGACCCTAGTTCACTGCTGGTGGGATTGCAGACTGGTACAACCACTGTGGAAAACAGTGTGGAATTTTCTAAGAAAACTAAAAATGGAACTGCCTTTTGACCCAGCAATTTCACTGCTAGGATTATATCCTAAGAACCCTGAAACACCAATCCAAAAGAACCTATGCACCCCAATGTTCATAGTAGCAAAATTTACAATAGGCAAGTGTTAGAAACAACCTAGATGCCTGTCAGTAAATGAATGGATCAAAAAACTATGGTACATTTACA
>PVKM010000232.1:87332-126935 GCA_004027735.1 Carollia perspicillata
AAAGCAAAATATAACCAAAGACATTGAAATAGAAAAGGGGATGACAGTATCCAGAGGGGAGAAGGGAGGGAATTTCAGGGGGAAACGGGAAGGGATTACAGGAACAAGTATGAAGAACACATGGACAAAAACTAAGGGGGGTGGAAATGGGAGGGAGGTGGGGAGCACTGCGGGGGGTGGACTGGGATGGGAGTAAAAGACAGAAAACTGTACTTGAACAACAATTAAAATAAAATTAAAAAAAAGATTTCTGGGCAATACAACTCTTAAATTTACTTGAGCAAGAATTTAAAACAAAGAGAGGGGAATAGCGTTGAGGGATATTTTATTCCAGCCATGATGATGCATGAGGAACTGTTTCTGCTCTGCAGAAAATGGTGCCTAGATTCAACCTTTCTCTCCCCCACAATGCCAGATTCAAGTTGACAAATTATGATCTTGGAACATTTTATTTTTTTTAATGCTGAGTTCTACTAACAAACAATATTGATTGTGCTAACAACATTAGCTAAGTGACAGAGGGGTTGACAGTCTCCTTCCATTGTGAGTTGATTTAATCATTTGACATCTCAACAAACCAATTTTAATCCTACCCATAAACTCCATTCTTAAGCCATTACACCTTAGCAAAATTCTTGCCACTGTGCTCCAATGACATGTAAATAATTACTTATAATGGCAGGCTACCCCCAAATGGAAGCAACCCAAATGGCTATTAATAGTGGAATGGGTGAACAAATTATGTCATATTCATAAAATGGAATACCAACAACAAAAAGAAAGATCTACAAGTACATACAAAATCATGGATAAATAAAAAACAGCATTGAACAAAATAAGTCAGAGAATACATGCAGTATAATTCCATTTATGTAATGCTCAAAACCAGGTAAAAATAAATAATACCATATTGGTTGGAGATAAACATATATGAGATAAAAACTACAAAAATGCCCTGGCTGGTGTGGCTCAGTGGATTGAGCACAGGCTGCAAACCAAAGGGTCACTAGTTTGATTACCAGTCAGGGCATATGCCTAGGTTGCGGTTCAGGTCCCCAGTACAGGGTGCGTGGGAGGAAACCACACATTGATGTTTTTCTCCTTTCCTTTTCCCTCTCTAAAAAAGATTAATAAATAAAATATTTTAAAAAGCTACACAGATAAGCAAGGAATAATTTGGACAAAATTCAAGAGAGTGGCTAACTCCTAAAGGTGGACAGAAGAGGATGGTAGACTGAGCAGGCATGGAAGGTTTTAAAAGCACACTTTCATAAGCTGGGTGGTGGGTCACAAATTTTCATTATATTATTATTTTTAAACTGTGTATTTGCATTAAATACATTATTATATAATATTTTCATAATTTTAAGTGTTATTTAAAAGTATATTTTATTGATTATGTTATTACAGTTGTTGCAGTTATTCTCCCTTTGTTTTCCTCCACCCAGTACCACCTTTCCCTCCAGCAGTCCTCCCTCTTAGTTCATGTCCATGGGTTGTGCATACAAGTTCTTTGGCTTCTCCATTTCCTATACTATTGTTAACATCCCCTTGTCTACTCTGTACCTGCCAATTATGCTTTTTAATCCATGCACCTTTTCCCCCACTCTCTCTTTTTCCTCTCCCAGCAGATAACCCTCCACATGATCTCCATACCTATGATTCTGTTCCTGTTCCACTTGTTCGCTTAGTTACTTTGTTTGTTTTTATTCAGTTGTTGATCATTGTGAATTTGTTGCCTTTTTCATGTTCATAGTTTTGATTTTCTTTTTCTTAAATAAGTACCTTTAATATTTCATGTAATAATGGCTTCATGATGATGAACATCTTTAGGTTTACCTTGTTTGAGAAGCACTTTATCTGTCCTTCCATTTTAAATGATAGCTTTGCTGGAAAGAGTAATCTTGGTTGTAGGTCCTTGCTTTTCATGACTTTGAGTACTTCTTTCCAGCCCCTTCTAGCCTGCAAAGTTTCTTTTGAGAAATCAGCTGACAGTCTTATGAGGACTCCTTTGTAGATAACTGTCTTCTTTTCTCTTGATGCTTTTAAGATCCTCTCTTTATCTTTAACCTTTGGCATTTTAATTATGATGTGTCTTGGTGTCTTCCTCTTTGGGTCCAACTTGTTTGCAATTTTCTGAGTTTCTTGGACTTGTATGTCTATTTCCTTCACCAGATTGGGGAAGTTTTCCTTCATTATTTTTTCAAATAAGTTTTCAATTTCTTGCTCTTCCCCTTCCCCTTCTGGCATACCTAGGATTCAGATGTTGGCACTTTTGGAGATGTCTGAGAGCCTTCTTTTACTATCCTTGTTTTTTGAATTCTGTTTTCTTCTCTCTGTTCTGGTTGAATGTTTATTTCTTTCTTATGTTCTAAATCATTGATTTGAATTCTCACTTCCTTCCCTTCACTGTTGGATTCCTGTAGATTTTCCTTTATTTCTCTTAGTGTAACTCTCATTTCTTCCTTTAAGTTATTGCCATACTCAATGAGTTCTTTGCGCATCCTGATCACCAGTGTTTTGAACTCTGCATTTGATAGGTTGGCTATCTCCATTTCATTTAGTTCCTTTTCCAGGTTTTTTTCCTGTTCTTTCATTTGGGCTATATTTCTTTGTTTCCTCAATTTGTCAACCTCCTGTGTTTTTTTCTGTGTATTAGGTAGAGCTGCTTTGACTCCCGTAAAATGTACCTGTAAATTGTGTTTGTCACAGCTTTAGGTAATCACCAACTTGGGGCAACCTTCTTTATCACTTTGTGGCTTTGTGTTGGGGGAGGTCTTGGAGAGAAGAGACTGTGCTGCTGCTCAGCTTGTTGGGGTTTGCCTGGTACTGCCTCATTTCCAGTCACTTCACCCACTTCCCAAATGTGACTGGTACCCTTCCAGCTGTTGCCCTGGTCTTGAATCCCAGAGAGGGTGGGTTTCTGTATGTTTTAAGACTGTGAGTACCCTTTAAGTGAAGTTTCCTGAAAATCCTGCATTTTATTCTACCATCCCAGTCTCCTTCAGTTTTTACAGCCAGAACTTATAGGGATTTATCCTTCTGGTGCTAGAACCCTGGACTGTGCGGTCTGGCCTGGGGCCTGGATTGCTTGCTCCCAAAGTATCCCCTGCCTGTTTTTTTATCCACCACATGTGAAAGTGGGACCATCTGGGCCTGTTCTGCTTCTGCCGCCACCTCTCTGTGCCACACTGTATCTCTTCACCTCTCCACCCTGTCTCTGGGTCTCTGCCCCTCCTACCCATGCGGATGCATGTGGCTTCATTAAATCCTTGGTTGTCGGACTTGCATACAGTTTGATTTTCTGACAGTTCTGGGTGTTATTTGCCTTGAGATTTAGATGTAATTCCTTTTTGTGGTTACATGAGGAGGTGAAGTGCATCTACCTCTGCTCTACCTTGACTGGAAGTCCTAAAAGTTATTTTTTAAAGAGTAACATTATTGCCAAGTTCTTTGAGATGAGAGGATGGCCCTTCCATTTAGCTAGATAGCTCTCGCCTACCTTCAAAACTCAGTTCAAAATTCCTTTGGGATGCCTTCTTTGACTCCCCAGGTTGATTTATTTAATATAGAAATTTCAAACATACACAAAAGTAGAGAGAATAATATAATGAAGTACCATATGAACATCCCCTACTGGATCATTTCAAAGGAAATCTCAGCTGTCCTATCATTTCATCTGCAAATATTTTGCTAAGAGTTTCTAAAAGATGAGGACTCTTTAAAAAGAACATAACCCCAATACCATTATCGACTTTAAAATTTTGACAATGACTCCTTAATACCTACTATTCAGATAGTGTTCAATTTTCCCTGTGTCCCATGGTTGTCCATTCATTTGAATCAGGAACTTATCAAATTTCACATACTACATTTACTTGTCATGCTTTGTAAGTCTCTTTGAATATAAAGTTTCTCCTCACTCTCTTTTTTTCCTTGCAATTTATTGAAGAAACCAGATCTGGTCATTTCTTACATTCTGGATTTCTCGCTGATTTAGCTCATTTCAGCTTCTCTAGACCTTTTTTTCTATCATTTTCTCTTTCTTTCTTTTTTTCAGAATTTTATTTATCTATCTTTAGAGGGCAAGGGAAGGTGAGAGGGAGAGAAACATCAATGTATGGTTGCCTCTTGTGTGCCCCTCGCTGAGAACTGGCCCACAACCCAGGCATGTGCCCTGACTGGGAATCGAACCGTGATCCATTGATCCTTTGATTCGCAGGTCCACGCTCAATCCACTGAGCTACACCAGCCAGGGACATTTTCTATTTCCATCTATATGTTTTGGGGGATAAATGAGAAAAGATGCCAGGTGGATGTCAAATAAATAAGTGAGTAACCCCTATACTTGTCTCTATCCTAGCACTCCCTACAGTTGACTGGAATCCTATCTCCTTCCAACACATATCTTGGGGCCAGTACTGTATCTTACTTGATTTTGTATGTGCTGTGCTTTACACAAATTTTACAGGTAGTAGGTGCTAAATAAATATTTATTGAATGAATGGATATTGCTCTCTTGAACAACTTAAGTGGAATAACTTCTTTCCAACTTTGTAGGAAAATTAAGAATTTGTAAAACTTTGATTTCAACCCCCTGGGGTAAAGTATTATGCAAAATTCTTTTGATAGTTACTTTTCTTAAAAGGGTTGACAATTTCATTGTGAAGAGCATTTTGTTTATTGTACTTTCCTTTGTTGTTCTTTTCCTGAACCACCATGGTGTTGATAAGCTTGTTTGAATTTAAACACAAATGTTCTCTACTCTGTAATTTGATGGGAAGCTCCCAGCAGACTTGCCCTCAAAGGGAACTGTGGGTTAACAGCTTTTGAGTAATGCATTACCATAGTCTCTTAGAAACTTTTTTCTGAAGCAAATTATTACTTTCTGAGATATCTTTGCTTTGCTCCTTGAGTTCCACAGGTCATCCCTTCTTGTATGTTTTCTTCCCTCTTTATATGAAAATAACATCACTAAGGAAGCTGGGAACAAACTTCCTTCTATACACTTCCTCTAGTACTGCCTCCTGATTTACTGTTTTGGCACATGTACTCACCAGTGCACGTGGCTAAACATCTTTTCTGTTAGTTCTGTAAGAGTTACTTGGACTATTGGATTTGATAATATTGTACTCTTTATCCATTTTGATCCTGTGAATAGCATTGATGTCCTTAGAACTGTTTTACAAATACTTCCTGTTTTCCTAATTCCAGGAAATGAATCTGTTCATGAGGCTTGCAATATTATTTTTGTGAAATTGTTGTGAACTGGACTCAATAACTAATCTTGCTGTAGCTCTGCATGTATAGGGTTTATAACATTATGTTTGAAATGGTAGGTGATGAAGTGCCTCACTTATTATTTTTTAATGTGGTAGTTAGAGAATAGTGATTTAAGATTTCCTGAAGAGCCAATTTTAAGCCATCAAGTGACAGGGAGAGATGAAACAAGGACTGGATGACATATTGAAATTATACTGAGTACATAAACTTATATCAAGTACTTCTAATCTAGCAAACAATGCAATGAGTGACAGCAAATGCAATAAAATAGAAACCGAGGTCAATTATCTTAGAAAGATTGCAGTCATCAGATAAAAATGAGACCATAGAGTCTTCTGAATTGACTAGCATTGAGAACATGAATCGGTCTTTCATCTTTTATTATTTCATACTTTTCCTTTGAAGTAAAGTTAAAAATAATCCTTTTGCCAACTCCTCAAAATGAAACATTTACTATATCACCCTTACTTCTTATTAAAAGCTGGTATTAGTGTGCCTTTATACTGAAGACATCAAAGAAACTATGGAGTGTACTTGTATAAACATAAAGAAGCCTGAAGTGTATTGCTTATTTTTCTACAGAACAAATGCAAAATCCTGATACTTCATTGTGCATTTACTGAATTCTACCTGGGTTTTCTCAAAAATGCCTTTCATTTTTGATCCAATTCCTGTTGAATGGATAAAATGTGTGGCAATTTATGTCTACCATTTTGAGATCAGTTCCACTTTTCATCCATGATAATGACCATTAAGTAGAGTACCATACTACTTTAGTTTTTTCAATGAGTTTGGATTTCAATAGGTTTATTCCACTGCTAAGTAGCATCTAACCTTTCCATATACAATTGTGCAAGTTCTTCTGGATGTCATCTGTTCATTTCACATTTTTAAATGTCTAAACATATTCTGTTACATGTTGCAGACACCATCGATTGCTTACTATCATCCTGTTTTTCATGTTGACAAAACCCCAATTTGTTCTGGTATGAGGCACCATGGGCTTTAAGAGAGGCTGGGTCTTTTTCCAGCTCCAGCCCTTAAACTGGTTAAGCCAGCCCTAATAATTTCTTTTTAAAAATTGAAAACTTTAGCCTTGGGTGGCATGGCTCAGTGGATTGAGCACTGGACTGTGAAGCAAGGGATCACTGGTTTGATTCCCAGTCAGGGCACATACCCGGGTTGTGGGCCAACTCCCCAGTAGAGGGTGTGTGAGAGGCAACCACACATTGATGTTTCTCTCCCTCTCTTTCTCCCTCCCTTTCCCTCTCTCTAAAAACAAATAAATAAAATATTTTAAAGAAATAAAATATTAAAAAATAAAATAAAATAATAAAAAATTGAAAACTTTATTTTTAGAGCAGTTTTAGATTCACAGCAAAATTGAGGAAAAGGTTGGGTGAAACCTCCCAAATGTTGGGACATCTCCATTCCCCACACATGCATAACCTCTCCCACTATCAACATATCCAACCAGGCTGATAGATTTGTTACAACTGATGAACCACATTAACACATCATTATTACCCAAAACCCATAGTTCACATTACTGTTCATTCTTGGTGTGGTACATTCTGTGGGTTAGGACAAATTCATAATGACATCTATCCATCATTATGGTGTCATACACAGTATTTCCACTGCCCTAAAAATCCTCTGTGCTCTGCCTGCTCATTGTTCATCAGTCTTCAATCCCTCTAAACCCTGGCAACCACTGATCTTTTTATAGTTTCCATAGTTTTTCTTTTTTCAGAATGTCACATAGTTGGATCATACAGTATGTAGTCTTTTCAGCTTGGCTTCTTTCACTTAGAATAGGCATTTAAGCTTCCTCCGTGTTTTTTCATGGCTTGATAACTCATTTCTTTTTAACACTGCATAATATTCCATTGTCTGGATATAGCACAGTTTATTTACCCATTCACCTACTGAAGGACACACAGATTACTTCCAAGTTTTGGCAACTATGTGTATAGCTGCTATAAATATCATGTGCAGGTGCTTGTGTGGAAATATGTGTTCAACTCCTTTGGGTAAATACTAAAGAGTGCAATTGTGGTGTCTGTTAAAGTTTTTCACTCATTGTTTAATTATATTGCTTGCTTGTATTCTTGTTGTTGGTTTTTAATGGTTCTTCATGTAAGTTGAATAATAGAGCTTTATCAAATGTGTCTTTTGCAAATGTTTTCTCCTAGTCTGTAGCCACAGTAATTTCATTACCCTTGTTAAGAACTGGTTGAGGCACTGACCTGTAATATAATTCTGGTAATAACACATGTGGAAAAAAGCCTTTTGGAAACATTTTGGGAAGACTTTTCACAGTCTTAGAAAGGGTCACCAGAAACTGATGTCTTGTTTTCTGGCCTTTTGAAGTTATTGTTTGAGGACATGATGCCCAAAGCTGTTGCAACCATTCTGCAACTATTAGTTGAGTAGCAAACAAAACCTCAGAATAGAAAAATGGAAAGAATGAGATTCTTTGATAATGTTGTTGAGTCAATGAATTACCCAAACTATCTTATCTCAGTTTTCTCTGTCATATGATTTAATGAAGTGACAATTGTTGAAGCTAAGTTTGGGTTGAGTTTTATATACTTTCAACCAGGCATCCTATGTGACATACTACATAAAATTGTATTAGGTAGGTGATGTCATTTTCTGTTTCCTAATGCTAAGCTAAAATTTCACAGGTTCAGCCCCATTAGGTCTGAATATCAACACGAAGTAAATAAAACTAAATTACAGAATATGCTTTTTCATTGTCATTACTTTTATTTACTAATAAACATGTGTAGTTATAAAAACGATTGTCAGAGAAAATTAGGAAAATGTCAGAGAAAATTAGGAAAAAAGTCTTTATTTTTTTCCCTTTTTAAATCCTCACCCAAGGACATTTTTTTCTACTGCTTTTAGAGAGAGAGGAGAGAGGGAGAGACATCAATGCAAGAGAGAAGCATCAATTGGTTGCCTCCCATACATACCTGGATTGGAGATCACATGTGCCCAGACTGAGGACCATACTGCAACCTAGGCATGTGCTTTGACCAGGAATTGAACCTGCAACACAACCTCTAGGTTTTGGGATGATGCTCCAACCAACTGAGCCACACCTCCAACAGGGCTTTGCTTTTTCTTTTTGAACCTGAAAAATTATTGGAGTAGGTGCGCTCATTAAATTTGCAATGACACAAATATAGGAGAACACTATATGACAGCCAAGATTCAGAAATATTTTAACAGGCTATAATGATGATCCAAAAACAAAGTGAAATGTACTAAAGAGAAATGTGCTTTTTTTCATTGAGGTTAAAGAGATGAAGGCTTAAAGCTATTTAGGATGAGAGTTAAAGGTTGTAACTAGTATACTTTTTACATAAAAAACATTTAAGGATTTCAGTTAATTGTTTATTCTGTATGTGCCAGCATTAGGACAGGGCAAAAAAATTACTGAAGCTATAAATATATAAATCCTTTGTTTAACACAAAATTATTAAATATGTATTCAACAAATGCACATTGCAGCTGGTTAAGAGAAAGTGCTTGGAATGTGATCTTAGTCAAGTTAATTTACTTTTCTGTGCCTGTTTTCTTATTTGTAAAATATGATTAAAAGTTATACATGGTGATTGAGAGAATCAAAATAAAATAATATATTCATGAGATATCATCTCACACCTGTCAGAATAGCTACCATCAATAAATCAACAAACAACTAGTGTTTGCAAGGTTGCAGAGAAAAGGGAATCCTAGTGCACTGTTGGTGGAAATGCAGATTGGTGCAGCCACTGTGGAAAACCGTATGGGGTTACCTCAAAAAATTAAAAGTGGATCTGCCTTTTGACCCAGCAATTCCACTTCAGGAAAAATACCCCAAGGGTCTTGAAACACCCATACAAAAAATATATGTACCCCTATGTTTATAGCACCACTATTTACAATAGCCAAGATTTGGAAATAGCCTAAATTCCCATCAATAGATGAGTGAATAGAAGCTGTGGAACATTTACACAATAGAATACTATGCAGTGGTAAAAAAGAAATGTATACTTTTGCAACAGCATACAAGGACCTGGCTAGTATTATGCTAAGTAAATTAAGCCAGTCAGTGAATGAAAAATACTGTGTGACCTCACTTGTATATGGATGTAATGAGCACAATAAACAAAATAGTAACAGAAGTTTAGATACAAGAAACAGATTGACAGCTGCCTGAAAGGAGGTGGGGGAAGAGATGAAAGAAGGTGAAGGGATTAACTAAAGAACACTGATGCACAACCCATGTACACAGACAACAATTGGCTTGGGGTGGGGAGAGGGTAAGGTTGGATGGAGGTGAGAAAAGGGAGAGAAAGTGGGAACAACTATAATGTATAAACAACAAAAATAAAACAAAAAAGATAATATATGTAAAAGGCCTGGGATAATATTAAATAGTAACAACAATTTTTAGTGCTTGGCTCTGCATTAGATTAATTGTGGTAATTGTCCCACAGTAATCAACTTTGCTCAGTTTATAGCGGGATAAATTTATTTTTGTACCATATTTTTAAGCACACTGAGAGACTAAGGAGTGAATAGGCAAGCATAAATAGAGGATGTCTGGAAACAATATCATATAAGGAATAATTTCAGGAAATAAACATTTGACCTGTAGGGAAAAGACTTCATATCTTTAAAAGGGAGCCACATGAATCAGGGAATAAATTTATTTTGTGTTTCTCCAAGGGCAATGATGGACACAATAAGGAGAAGTAGAATTCAGCTCATTATACTGAAGACTCTTAACTACAATTGCTCTGCAACAATGGTATAGCCTAATTGGAAAAGCAGTGACCTCCCTATCATTGTAAGTACTTGGGCAGAGCCAGATGAGCGTCTGTCGGGAATGATATAGGGGATTCAGAGTCCTGCAATTCCTGCAGTTGTATACTTGACTTGAGTCCCTTTTAGCAATAAGGCTCTGATTGAATTTTTAGCCATGTATCCTTGGAAGTTTTTTTAACCTACAAGGAATATTAACACACTAACAAGGAAACTATTGTCTTCTCTGTTTTGCAGAATCAAAAATTTCAGAACTGAAATGGCCTTTAGAGACTGAATTGATATATTTCTTTCTTTTTCTTTTTCTTTTTTTATTTTAATTGTTATTCAAGTACAGTTTTCTGGCGTTTACTCCCGTCCTAGTCCACCCCCGCCCCGTGCTCCCCACCTCCCTCCCATTTCCACCCCCCTTAGCTTTTGTCCATGTGTCCTTTATACTTGTTCCTATTGAATTGATATATTTCTTAATTACTGGTCCATGAATCACTAAAGGAAATAAAAACCAATTTTTTCTTATTTTACATTTTGTACATTTTTCTTTCATAACAAATATATTACATAAAATGAAAGAAGAGAAAGAAAATACCAGTCCCACCACATTATTTTTATGCAGTCTACATATGTAACTTGTAGTTTATATGTATACTCATATATACAGATATAAGCATATTATAGTGTATTGTACTATATTATATGTAATATACAGGGTTTTGGGTTTTTTTTTTTTTTTTTGCTGTTTTCAGTATATAAGGGCTGTATTAGTTTGCTAGGGCTGCTGTAACAAAACACCAGAAACTCAGGGGAGTAAAGAACAGAAATTTATTGTCCCAAGTTCTATAAACTCAAAGCCTGAAATTAAGGTGACAACAGGGCTGGTTTCTTCTGAGAGTTGTGAGGAAGAATCTGTTCCATGCCTCTCCCCAGGCTTCTGGTGGTTTGTTGGCAATACTTGACATCCCTTAGCTTCTTCTGGATCACCCCAATCTTTGCCTTCGTCTTTACATGTTGTTCTCTCTGTGTGCATGTCTGTGTCCAAATTTCCCCTTTCATAAGGATATAAGCTACACTGGATTAAGGGCTCACCCTACTCCAGCATGGTCTCATCCTGAAAGAACTAATTACACCTGCAGCAATTTTATTTTCATATAGGGTCACATCCTGAGGTGCTTGGAGTGGGGATTTCAATGTATGAATGTTGAGGGTACACAATTAAACCCATAACAAGGGACAAACAAATCTACAGTCATTTACAGTGTATAAGAGTACCTGTTTTCCTGTATCATCAATGACATTAGATTTTGTTTTAAAAAGTAATTTGTTGCATTAGGTGAAGAATTACCCCATAGTGTTTTATCAATATATATTCCTTTACTCATATTAACAGTTTTCTATGTTTGCTTAATAGTTGAGTTTCTTCTTTTGTTAAATGCTTGTTCATGTCTACAGTTTCTATTTTTAATTACTAAAGTAATATATTATAAAAGATTTGAAAAACAGAGAAAATAAAAACCACCCACAATGCAACTACTCTGACACAGTTATTATCATTTTTATTGCCTTCTAGGCTACATTCATATGCATGTTTTACTCTTTTGTAATTGTGGTGTACAGTACAATGGTTTTATCTCCTGCTTTCCCCCCTCATAGTGTATCATAATATGGAAATGAGTTAATCCTCACTGTAACAGAATAACTCATTCTTCCACAACTCTAAATTCAGAACTATGCTTCTGGTATTACAAAAAATAAAAGCTCTAATTTCAAGGATGTATTACCTGGCCACTAATGGGAACAATGGGTACAAAATAGGAAGATCCCTTGTTGTAATAAAGTTAAAATTACACTTTTTGTACCATGGCCTGCCTTTGGGTACCTGGCACAAAGGTGTCCAAAATATGTTGAATGATAGTCAGATTATTAGACATAGTCCTTATTCATATTTTGGTTAGATTAGTTTTCAGAATTTTATTCATTCTAGGTTACATGGATGAAATACAACATTGAAACTACCTTAATGTACATCAGTCACACATTTAAGAATCAGCATTATACTACACAAAACAGAAGTTCAACTAGTGTAAGATCTATCATTTTAAAAACTCATAAATGAGAAAAAGATTTTAGAAAGTGTCTTCCAAAGTAAACTTGTATATATCAAAAACTATAGTTTCACAAAAACAAATTTATTCTGTGGACAAAATCAAAATATGAAATATCCTCTTCTCCCATGGAAAGAAAAAATTCATATTAGAGCCAAAAGGTATTACAAATTATTATTTGTCTATCCTCTGAAATAAACTAAGCTAAAAATATCTGATGGTATCTATAATGCTACTGATGGTTTATTTTTCTATTTCTTCTTATTCCTCTTATTTCATCGGTGATATTTTGTTCACATAGTCACTTGTATTTCACTCTTTCTGATTAAACTGTAAAGACTGGCCTTAAACTGAAACTTTAAAGCTTCATATATTTTAAAAAGTGGTATGAAGAACAGTGCTTCTCAAGTGGGGGGTGCTGGGTCAGGAGCAAAAAGGGAAAGTTTGGGACAATTGTAATAGCAGAATAAATAAAAAATATATATTTAAATGTGTGGTGAAGAACTTTTCTAAAAATTTCAAATCTTGCCCTGTCTGGATTGCTCATTTGTTAGAGTGTTGTCCCAATATGCCGAGGTTGCAGGTATGATACCCAGTCAGGGCATATACAAGAATCAACCAATGAATACATAAATAAGTAAAACAACAAATCAATGTCTCTCTCTTTCTTTGTCTCTTCTCTCTTCTCTCTGTCTCCTTTCCTCTCTTTCTCTCTAAAATCAATAAATTTAGACTTCCAGACGAGATGGAGACATACATAGATATGCTTTACCTCCTTGCACAACCATAAGAAGGATCACAAATAACTTCAGAACAAAAAACAACCAGAACTGCCAGAAAATCAAACTGTATGGAAGTGTGACAACCAAGAATTTAAAGAAGAAATATTCATCCAGATGGGTAGGAGAGGTGGAGGAGGGGACCTGGGGTGGAGATGATGATGCAGTATGGCAGTGGCGAGGCTGCAGCAGTGGTAGCCAGTGGAACAGGCAGTCCCTCAATCATGTATGGCAGATAAAAACCTGAAGGAGCACCTGGGGAGTGAGTGATCCTAGCCCCAGGCCACACCACACAGCCCAGGGTTCCAGCACCAGGAAAATAAAGCCTCATAACTTCTGGCTGTAAAACCCACTGGGGATTGGGCAGCAGAAGAAACTGCTGGTCTCTCAGGAGAGTCCATTTAAAAGAGCTGTAGATGCCTAGAAGGTATGCACACACACCCATCTGGAAATTACTACCAGGGGAACATCTGGAGGAGTGCTAGTAACATACAGGAAGTGGGGAAGTGACTGGAAGGAAACAGAGCTGAGCAAGCAGCATTGTTCTCTCTCCAACCCTTCCTCCACATACAGTGCAGCAAAGTGGCTAAGTGTTGGGTTGCCCCACTCTGGCAATTACCTAAGGCTCTACCCCTTACAATGTAACAGGTTCACCAAGACAAGGAGTCAAAGGAGTCATTAACTCTACCTAATACATAGAAACAAACATAGGGAGGCTGCCAAATTGAGGAAACAAAGAAATATGGCCCAAATGAAAGAACAGATGAAAACTCCAGAAGAACTAAGCAAAATAGAGACAGCCAACCTATCAGACACAGAGTTCAAAACACTGGTCGTAAGGATGCTGAGAGAACTTCACTTTGGAAGATATCCAGTATGTCCCAGATCAATGGACATACCTGCCCTCCACCAAAATTTACTGAGTTGTCAGCAGGCCCCTGTACTTTCTGAAGATTTATCACTCATTTCCTAGCATCTGGTATACCTGTTAATTTTTACTCTCCAGGGTCTGTCAGTATGATTTCATCAATGGTAGCCTACCATAATGATGTCCTGTGAAATGATGAGATGTTCAAGATTCCCTGGAAATTAGTGGTGCATGGCTGAAGAGTTGACATCCACTGTTGCAAGACAGAGAAAGTGTTTTGCTTCTGGTTTTCTCTGATTGTTGTTGGTTCTATCTCTATGTAAAAGTTTGTTATTTTATTCTTTTGGTATTAATGTTAATTTTATAAAATATTGCTTTAAAATATTATTTATTTTGGTTACTGAGTTTTTGTCATTTCCTTTGCCAGAGGTGAGTGTTTCACTCACCACTCCCTAGCTACAGTCCTGATTGATACATAGAGAAAATGCTTTCATTAGATCAATAGCTAGTTGCCAAGGACTTATAAGATCATTTGTGTAACAGTAGCCACAATGTGAGTTGATGTACAGTCAATGATAATCTAAGGTTACTTTGAGACATGTTTGCCTTTGAAAGTTGCCAAATATGAATTAAGTAATCAGTCCTACATTTTTCAAGTCATCGATGGTAACATCTATCTCTGTAATTGTGAGGGAGGCAGTATTGCTTTCTTGTTAGAGATGCACATTTCATTTACCAGATACTGAAGATAATATTTCTACTGCATCTGGTGGTTTCATTGATCTTATGGTGAAATCTACTAGTATAAAAACCATATTTACATTATTCAATCCCTATCCTAAATGTCTATGACTGGTGGTCATAGTGTTCTGGTTGTCCAGGAATTAGTGTTAACTCAGGACTAAGATTTACTGTCCCCCAAATTTGGGGCATTTCCCTTTCTCCAGGGAAAATGGCTGCAGGTTCACTGAGGGAAGGTGAGGTGGAAATGCACACATATTGTAGATGTTCTTCCTTCATGGTACCTGGCCTCCCCTTCATTTATGAGACTTAATCAACTCAGATCTAGCCACTGGATGAAAGGTTATGGCTCTTGATTTTGGTAGATTAAGTCAGGTTTCATTCACTAAACCAGGAGTTCTATCAGTTGTACAAGGACCTCAGTGAGATGCCCACCTGTTTCTTTCCAAGAGCCTCTGCTCAATTATGTAATGCCAAAGATCCCTGTGGATTACAGTTTCTAGTTACTACACAGGCTCTGCTACAGATTCTAGTAGTTACATTCTACCCCCCCTGTCTATACTGGGCCCCCATCTAGTCTTTGCTATTCCCAGGCTCTTTATTATCCCCGTTGAGACCAGCAAGCTCATTTTGACTGAAATATGTTACACTATCATCCTCGTTTAGACAGAACAGCCAATAAAGCTGTTTTGAAAGATAAGGGTTATCAAATATATAAGAGTATCAAATGTTTAATGTGGAAGGAGCACTGGGGTTGGAATATCATCATTTTTCAACCATCACAGAAAAGATTGGTTTAGGCAGGAATCATCAATTGATGCTAAAACAAAGAGGAAGTTTTGATGAGGATCAGAATATTTACATTGTTCTCAAAGTGTCTCTCCACAGACTGCTTATTTGTTTTTAGAGAAAAATAGTAACTTTAAATTGGAAGAAATCAGAAAAAATCTTGATTGCATGATCAAATTTATATCACCCATGAGGGGCAAATTTGGGGGGCTGCCAGATAGATATCCTGTGCCTTCCAACCTTATGCCCTAAGAAGTATACAGCATCAGTTATATAGTTTTCTAGCCAGGAATGAATAATATGAATCTAAACCGGAGGAAATATTAGACAAACTACAAATGATAAACATGCTATTAGAACAAGTGAAAGAAGGACTATATTTTTCTGAAATCTCAATATCTTAAAATAAAGACTTTATAAATGTTCCAGACTAAAAGACACTAAAGTAACATGGCAACTAAATGCAATACCTGATCCTAGACTGGATTCTGTGCTAAAGGGTAAAAAAGTATTATAAAAGGCTATTACTTGTTTATTGACAAAATCAGATGATGGAAGTTAAGACTAGATCAAAGCTTTTTAGTAATGTTAAATTTAATGAAGTTAACTGTGCTGTGGTCATGTAAGACAATATTCTATTCTTAGAAAATTCACATTGAATTATTTAGGGGTAAAAGGTCATGATGTTTACAACTCATTCTAAAAAGTTCATATATATATATATGAGTATGCACACAAATGGTAAAGAAAATGAGGTAAAATGTTAACAACAGATGAATTTGGATAAAGGGTATATGAATATGCTTTGTCCTTTTAATTCTTGTAACTCATTTAAAAGTTTTATGTTATTTTTTAAATAAAAGATATTTGGGTTTAACTCAACAATTTGCCTCAAGTTCTTAGTGCGAGATAGTCATCTGGCTGTTCATAGGACTTAATTTGGGAGTGAGAAGGCAAGTCACATGTGATAAATTTATACTAGCACGTTTCTCTTGTTAACTCCTTGAATTCCTTCCTCTGTGTCCATGCCAGGGGATTTCTAGGGTCTCAGCATCTGGTCTAGATTTGTGTTAATCAGACCATTAAATGAGTAAAAGTGCATCCCTGTGTTCCAGTTAGCAAAGATATGGACAAACTCCCTCCTTGGTAGAGCATTTTCAGTGCCCAGATTCCTGATACATAGAAATTAACAAATTCTCACAGGAATTTTTGACACTGACTTTACATTTGGGGTGTTAGGGGTGGAGGAGCTGCTTCCTTTAATCAGAGATGAAATTTTTTTAGCAGAGTCAAATAAAAACTGGAATTTCAATCCATACTTTGAAGTGAGAAATTAGGGACTTTTGTTTTAATTTATGTAATATTGTAAAATGCAACATCTCTACCCTCTAGCTACTATTTTACCTTAATGTTCTACAACAAAGCCTATGCAATTACCCCAGACCATCATCCTCAGGTGAACACTTTGCTCCAGGTGAGCCCTGACTCTAACACAGAATAGTTGTTTCATTATAGATTACCGGGAGCTGCTGGATTCCTGTTTCCAAATACAAAGGGGAATTTAATTGCCACTTGTCCTCTCTTCCAGGTTACTGGTATATACTAATTATAAGAAATAGATTTGAAATACATACTGCATTTGATCTTTTTCAAAAAACTTTCACGTAAATTGTCCTATATTGCTTTCATTATCTCACAACAATATGAGATGGGTAGGGTAGTTATTACGGGTATTTTATAGTGAGGAAACTAAGGTAAAAAGCAGTTAATGTCTTATACAACTTAGTGATGGAACTAGGACTACAATTTAGGCTTTCCTTGTTTTAGTAAAGCATACCAAGTCCAATGAAAGTATTGCTAACTTCTCTGAAGTACTTTGGAAATACTAAATATATGCAAAGAAGGGAACAGAGACCCCCTTTAACCAAGATGAAGTAATAATTGTGATACTAAATATCAAAAATGGTGTATAAACTCAAATTCAAAATTACTCATTTTCCTATCAGGTTTTTCTCTCATTGTCTCAGTTTCTGCCAATGATACCCTTATTCTTTGTTTGCTGTTATCCCCCTCAGCTCTCAGCTCTGGCTGTACATCTTACTCAGACTCTGAAGATTGGGATCATTTTGCCCTACCATGCATACCTCTTCAGTGGGTGCCCTTCAAGAAACTTCAAGCCTGGATATCTTCCTAAGGACCCCTTATGGCTCATAGTAAATACTCTACACTCATGCCCCACTAAATTCTTGAAGTTCAGATTACCCTCACTGAAACCTTCTGCTTTCCTTTGAACTCAAAAACAACTCCAAACAGGCTTAATTTTTTTTTTTTATTTTAGGCAAACCTCAATAAGTACCTGTTGGACCTTCTGAACTTCAAGGTACATATATCAAGTATTTTCCAAGTTCCAGAGGATATATATCTACCTCAGAGTAGGTATTTCTCTTGAAGTTCCTTTAAATTGGCTTGAGGGTTGGGGGAGTGAGGAGAGAAATGAATAGCATTATGACAATCTTCAAAGTAATTCTCACTCATCACTTATCCTTCCTGATGAGTATCATCCTTCTTTCTGTAGACAGGAGGATGTTAGTGAGCTCGGCATTGCGGAGCCTGTTTTATAATGCATTAATCTTGCCCTTCATTGAAGAAGCTAATATTTCTTTTCATAATGGTCTTGGTCAGTTCTCTGTAATGAATTACCATAATGAAGTAACTTAAATAACAAACAATTATTTCTCACTGTTCTGAGGATAGAAGTTGGAAATCATGATCCCAGCATGGTCAGTTTCTGGTGAGAGCCTTCTTCTGGGTTACAGTCAGTTGACTTCTTGCTATGTCATCACATGGTAGAAAGAGAACTAGCTTGCTCTCTGGCCTCTTCTTATAAGGACACTGATCCCATTCACTGGAGTTCCACTTATATGATCTAATTACTTCCTAAGGGCCCACCTCCAAATACCATCACATTGGGATTAGGATTTCAATATATTCTACAATTTGAGGGGGGGGGACATAGTCTATAACTAGAATGATGGGTATTTGTCACATATAGTTTTCAGTAGCAAATTTTGAGACAAAAATTTACACATTAAGACATAAAAAGAAAGATCCTGGCTCACATAGCCTAATCTGGATATCTCAACAGTTTTATGCTGGCTTATATTGCATGTGATAATTTTTAATTCTGTTATCTAGTCAATATCTAAACAACAGCACAGCTTGGTCTAACAACATTTGGTGCAAAGGAAGAGAATGTAGTGGAGGTTAAGAACTCAGATCAAGATGGCTTGGAAAATGATAGAGTAAGGAACACTGAAAAACTTCTTCCCCATAAAAGCAATGAAAACACTAGCCAAAAAATGTCAAAGGCAACTTTTTCAGCAATCTGGAAATTGACTAAAAGCTCAGAAAAATCCAGAAAGCTTCTTTTCAAGAAAAACAATTTAATCTTGGTAAGAAAAGTATGCTTTTTGTCAATAGAAATTCCCCAGTTCCTATACCTTCTCCTCAGCTTTGTGGTAGCTTTGAAAACAAACAGCCCACAACACAGTGAAAAACAGCAATTTAGCAGCCACTGGAAGAATCAGAATGACAAAGAATATAGACTTTATGCTTCCTGATTTCAAAACTTACTATTAAACTACATTAATCAAGAAAGTACGGGACTTCCAGCCAACACAGAGGCATAGCTAGATACTCTTACTTCCTTTCACAACTAAAAGAAGGACAACAACACATTTAAAAACAAACAAACAAAAATAACCAGAACTGCCAGAAAATTGAACCATATGGAAGTCTGACAACCAAGGAGTTAAAGAAGAAACATTTATCCAAACTGGTAGGAGGGGCGCAAGCAGGCAGCCTGGGTAGGGAGGACTCGCAGCAAGGCAGTGGATGGAGGACCAGGGCCAACAAGGCAGTGGCTGGCAGATCAGGCAGTCCCACATTTGTGTGCAGGTAAACTGAGAGGAACAACAGGGGAGCGAGACTGACCACCCAACCCAGGGTTCCGGTGAGGGGAAATAAAGTCTCAAAACTTCTGACTGAAAAAAACCCATGGATATTACAGCAGTAGCAGGAGAATATCTCAGCCTCAATGGAGAGTTCATTGGTAAGACCCACAGGGTCCTAGAATCTATACAAACCCACCCACCCAGGAATCAGCACCAGAGGGGCCAAATTTGCTTGTGGGTAGTGGAGGAAGTGACTGAAAGCCAGCCAAGAGCTGAGTGAGCTGCATTGTTCCCTTTCAGACACCTCTCTCACAAACAGCATCACAACAAAGCAATGTGGGTTGCCCTGCCATGGCTATACCTAAGACTCCCCCCTTAACAATTAATGGGCATGCTGAGACAAAAAAAATATGACCCAAATGAAAGAACAGATCAAAACTCCAGAAATAATACAACTAAGTGATGAAGAGATAGCCAACCTATCAGATGCAGAGTTCAAAATACTGTTAATCACGATGCTCACAGAAATAGTTGAGCATAGTGAAAACAAAACCCTTGTATGAGGTATTATTGGCAAATATACTTTCCCATATGGTTGGTTCCCTTTCATTTTGCTGATGTTTTCTTTAGCTGTGCAGAAGGTTTTTAATTTGATGTAGTTTCATTTGTTTATACTTTCCTTTATATCCCTTGCCCTAGGGGACATATTGGTGAAAATATTGCTTTGTGGGATAGCTGAAATTTTCCTGCCTGTGTTCTTCTCTAGGACTTTTATTGTGTCTTGACTTATATTTAAGTCTTTTATCCATGTTGAATTTATTTTGATGTATGGTGTAAGCTGGTGGTCTACTCTTGCTTTTTTTTTTGCATGCACTTGTCCAGATCTCCCAACACCATTTATTAAAAAGGCTATTTTTACTATATCTATGCTCCTACCCCTTTTGTCAAATATTAATTGACCATTGAGACATAGGTTTATTTCTAGTCTCTCTATTCTGTTCCATTGGTCTATGTGTCTATACTTATACCAGTACCAGACTGTTTTGATTACTGTGGCCTTGTAATATAGTTTGATACCAGGTATTGTGATCCCTCCTCTTTTGTTCTTCTTTCTCAAAATTGCTGAGGCTATTCAGAACCATTTATGGTTCCACATAAATGTTTGAAGTATTTGTTGTATGTCTGTGAAATATGTCATTGGTATTTTGATAGCAATTGTGTTGAATCTATAGATTGCTTTTGGTAGTATGGACTTTTTAATGATGTTATTTCTTCCAATCCTTGAACACAGTATATATTATCAATTATTTGTGTCTTTCTTAATTTCTTTATTTAGTATTCTGTAGTTTTGTGAGTACAGGTCTCTGCCTCCTTAGTTAAGTTTATACCCAGGCATTTTATTTTTCTTGTCGCTAGAGTAAATGGGATTTTTTCATAGTTTCTGTTTCTGATATTTTATTATTAGTGTACAAAAAAGCCTTCGATTTCTGAATATTGACTTTGCATCCCACTGTTTTGTTAAATTCACTTATTAGGTCAAGTAGTTTTTTGGTGGAGTCTATAGGGTTTTGTATGTACATTATCATGTCATCTGCAAACAATGACAGTTTTACTTCCTCCTTTCCAATATGGATGCCTTTTATTTCTTTTTCTTGTCTGATCACTATGGTTAGAATTTCCAATACTATGTTGAATAGACATGGTGAAAGTGGATACCCTTGTTTCATTCCTGACCTTAGCGGGGAAGCTTTTATCAGCAGGATAATTAAAACTTCTTTACTTCAAGCAGTAGCATCAAGAAAGTGACAGAGAACCCATAGAAAATGAGAAAATATTAACAAATCAGTTGTAAGTGTCTTGCATACAGAATACATAAAGAACTTTTACAACTCAATAATAAAAAACACCCCAATTTAAAAATGCACAAGGAATTTGATTATAGATGTCTTCAAAGACTATGCACAAGTTACTAATAAACATATGAAAAGATGTTCAATATCACTGATCACTAGGTAAATGCACATTAAAATACAATGAAACACCAGTTCATACACAACAGGATGATTATAGTGGCTAGCATACACTATACATAACAAGATGGACAATAATAAATATTGGTGAAATGAGAACCCTTACCCATGCTAGTCATAATATAAAATAGTGTATCTACACTGGAATACAGTCTGGCAATTCTAGAAATGGTTAAACAGAGTTTTGATATAGTCCAGTTATTCCACTCCTAGGTATATATCCATGAGAAATGACAACTAAGATCCACACAGAAACGTATACACAAATGTTCATAAGAGTATTATTCATAATAACCCCCAAATTGAAACAACTCAAATGTCTCCCAACTGATGAATGAATACAGAAAATGTATTATATCCATACAATTGAATAGAATTTGGCAATAAAATCTAAGAAAGTACTGATACCTATTAGCACATGGATGTAGCTTTAAAATATTGTGCTCCTCTGATATGTGCCAGGTTTCTTTTGGAATGATGAAAGTGTCCTGAAATTAGACTGTGGTAATGGTTGCACAACTCTGAATATGCAAAAAACAAATAAACAAACAAACAAACAAAACCTTGAATTGTGTAATTTAAATTGAACACAGAATGTTTTAAATGGTTGCCCTATATAGTATGTGAGTTATATCGTAATAGAGCTGTTATTTTTTAAATAAATAAAAATAAAATTGTGCTTCATGAAAAAGGCAGCCAGAAAGAACCCATATTGTATGACACCTTTCATATGAAATGTCCAGAATAAGCAAATATACCAAGGCAGAAAGCACATTAGTGGTGGCCAGTGGCTGGTGGAAGGGGGAAATGGGGAGTGACTTCTAATGGGTATGGAGTCTCTTTTGGGGGTGATAAAATTTTTCTGGAATTAGGTAATGGAGATGGCTGAACAACCTTTTAAATATACTTAAAATCACTGAATTGTATACTTTAAAAATAGTGAAATTTTTGGTATGTGAATTATTTCTCAATAAAGATCTCAGATATATAAAATTGCTTGCTATTTCTTGGTAAACCATATAAACAGATGTTTTAAAAATTGAGAGTTTCACGTATCAAGTTAGGGACTAAGATATAAATGCAGCTCATTTCTTTGGATTCCTAAAGGAGGCAGAAAGACTATGCTCTGTTGTCTCTCAAAAGTATATTCTTTCCTACCAATAAAATTCAAATGGGATGGCAAGTAAATGCTATTTTTTGAGGATAATCTTGAATTTTATTTACAAATTTGCTATTCCTCTTCTCATGTGGAAAAGTGTGGAACTCTCTTCAAAGCCATTTATGTGTTTAAAAATATATTTGAAAATATCAAATTTTAAAAATGGAGAAGCCTGTTTACACAGAGTTGTAATTGCTTAAAAACTGCTGGTGCCCACATATGTGAGAATTTTCATTACCTGTTAAAAGTTGATTCATTTGAAAGAAAATGGAAACAGAAGACTGAATAGTATAGAAAGAAGAGAAGATGAGCCCTGGCCAGGTCACTCAGTTGGTTAAAGTGTCATCCTATGCACCAAAAGGTTGTGGGTTTGGTTCCCAGTTAAGGCACATACCTATGTTATCAGTTTGATCCCCAATTAAGGCATGTATAGGAGGCAACTGATTGATGTTTCTCTTCACATTGCTGTTTCTCACTGTCATTTTTTCTCTCTCTCAAGTCAATAAATATGTCCTTGGTGATGATTTTTTTTTAAGTTAGTAAACTAAAAAAAAAAATGAAAAGAGAGAACAGGAATTTCCTACATAGAGTCATGATTACCCTGGTAACTAAATATATTCTGATTTTACAAAAGTCATTACAAGATGTTAGGCTATTGGGGGTAAAAGTAGGGAAACATGATACAGTATCCATCTCTCTTTAATTTTTTATTATTGTAGACAAAGTATGTAGAAGGCAGATTGAAGTTATGCCAAAAAATAGAAATGGGTCTGGTGAAAATTGTGCTCTCACTGTGAAGGTATTAGGATTTAGTAAAGGGGTAATGAAAGGATTCTGGAAGACCACTACTTGGGAGTCATCACAGAGAAAACAGGAAACATAAATCAAAAACCTTACTCAGATTATGGGTTTTTGCCCTAGCCTTTTATTTTGAATTAACCCCACTGGAACTCAGTAGGAAAACTTCGAGTACATGTCCTTCTGAGACAACAATAGTAAAGGAAGGCCAACAAAGTGCTGAGGAACAGAAAAGGATATTGGTAAGAAAATCCAAATATGTTCCTTTTGACACAAACCCAAGATACCTCTGAACTTAGAACACTATTATGAATTCTGATTTCCTCACCCTAAAAAAGACTGGAAGAAGCTACAGAAAGTCCAGGAAAGAACATTTTTAAAAATTAAGTGAGTAGAGGAGACTGCTATATGAGGCCATGATAAATAAATAACATGGCTTTTCATGAAGATGGTGCCAGAAGAGAAGAAAGCCTCTGCCCCCCTCACCGAAGTCAAAGCCAAAACAAAGGCTCTGAAGGCAAAGAAATCAGTGCTGAAAGGAATTCACAGACAAAAAAGAAAAAAAAAGAAGATCCACACATCACCCAAAAGCAGCCTAAATATCCTCAGAAAAGAGCCCCCAGGAGAAGCAAGTTTGATCACTAAGCCATTATCAAGTTCCCCCTGACCACCAACTTGGTCATAAAGAAGAGAAAAGAAAACAATACATTTGTAATTCATTGTGGATGTTAACATGAACAAGCACCAGATCAAATAAGCTGTGAAGATGCTCTATGGCATTGAGGTGGCCAAGGTTAACGCCCTCATCTTGCCTGATGGAGAGAAGAAGGCATATGTTCCACTGGTTCCCAATTAGGATGCTTTGGGTTTTGCCAACAAAATTGGGATTATTTAAACTGAGTCCAGCTGGATAATTCTAAATATAAAAATTTTATACTGTAAAATAAATAAATAAATAAATAACATCATGTACTTTTCAGGCTAGAAAATTAAGTCCAAGAAGTAATATTATACAATATGAATTCAGTATAGTGACCATAGGCTTGTTTGTTACCTTGCAGTATTAGAGCTGTTCATTCCTTACCTCTCTAGCCATGTTGTAACATGCCTTGCTGCTTCCAAACTTGAAAGCTCAGTCTTATTGAGTACCTGGAAAGTAGACAGGCTATTTAGAGCTCCCACCAAGTGGGTAGTGGAGTCTGCCTTCTCTAAACCTGTTGTGTTAGGGCTCTCTAGAAAAACAGAATGTTTAGACTTGTCAGGCTCCATAATCATGTGAACCAATTCCTTATAAGTATCATTATATATAAAATAATATATTTATATATTTATTACATGAGTAAAATAAATACTATAAATATATAAATAAATATAAAATACATTAAAATAGATAAAGAGATTTACTATAAGGAGGCTGACAAGTGTTAAAATATTCAGATTAAGTCAGCAAACTGGAGACTCAAGAGAGCCAATGGTGTAGTTCTACTCTTCAAGCTTAAGATCTAGTAAAAGCTGGTTCCATTCAAGATCAAAGGTAGGAAATAGTCAATGTCTCAGATCAAACACATTCAGGAGGAATTCTCTTCTACTTGGAGGAGGATCAACATTTTTTTAACCTTCACCCAAGGATACATTTATTGATTTTAGAGAAAGAAGGGGGAGGGAGAGAAACATTGGTGTAAGAGAGAAACATCAGTTGGTTGCCTTCTATTTGTGCCCTGACTGGGGATTGAAACTACAACCTAGGTTATGTGCCCTGACTGGAAATAGAACCCATCACCTTTTGGTGCACAGGAAGGCACTCCAACCAACTGAGCCACACTGGCCAGGGCAAAGAGCAACATTTTTATTCTATTCAGGTCTTCAACTGATTGGATGAAGCCCTCTTATGTTGTGGAGGACAACCTTATTTACTAGGCCTACTAGTTTAAATGTTAACCTCATCCAAAGCACCTTCATAGAAACACCTAGAATAATGTTTGACCAAATATCTGGGCAGTCCATGGCCCATTCAAGTTGATATATAGTAAATACATTGCTGGTATATAGTAAATTAGCCCTAAACACTTTATTTTCTCAGTTCCTCATGTTTTTCTCTTTCTGGTACCATGTTTGCTAGTCTGTACATCTGGAATTTTGCCTTGGTTTCTTGGACTTTCCCTCCTGCTCCCCTCAGCAGCTCCTTCCCTTATTTTCTATATTCTTATTTGCTGGTTGGAGTTTTCTTCTTAACTGGCTAGATGATGCCAAACCACATTGCTGAATCACACTTCATTCACAGGTTTCTTTATTCCAGCTTGTAGACTCCCACTGCCATATTTTACTTGCCAGTCTGACTCCTTAAGATGTTATACTAGTATAAATTAAGGCCCACCCAAATTATCCTGACCTTTTGGCTAGTGATTTAAATGGTTAGCTATCATTTATAGGAGAGAATCCAGCAGCTGAATTAGTTTCCCTAACTCAGCCTCACTATTCATAGCTTCCTCTCTTTTCCTTTGGTCTTTCTGTTGAATTACTACTTCATATACATTGGTTCATTTGAAGTATAAACATAATAAGTTTCTACCCTTCATCTCTCATTTTATCTTTGGTCCAATTTCACAGTTTTGAAAGAATCGGGCTTAAGAGGAAAATATGGTGAATTAGACTACATCACAATTTTAAAACTTTTGTGTTATAAACAATATTATCAAGAAAATGAAAAGACAATCTACAGAATCAGAAAATATCTGCAAATCACATATCTGAAAGGGCATAGTACCCAGAATATATAAAGAACAATTACAACTCAACAATAAAGAGACAAATGACCCAATTAAAAATGAGCAAAAATTTTGAATAAAAATTTTCTTAAGAAAGACATGGCTATTGTCTTTAGAAAGACATGGCTATAAATGGCTATTAAGTACAAGAAAACATGCTCATCACCATTAGTAGGGAAATGAAAATCAAAACCACAATGAGATACCACTTGAACATACTAATATGGTTATCATTTTAATTTTTTATAGTTAAGAAAATCAGACAATAGGCCCTGGCCGGGTTGCTAAATTGGCTGGAGCATTATCCCCACACACTAAAGTTTTAGGTTCAGTCCCCAGTCAGGGTACATACAAGAATCAATCAATGAATACATAGAAAGTGCAACAAATTGATGCCTCTCTCCCCCTCAAATAAATAAGTAAAAAATAAAATAAAATAAATCAGACAATGACAAATGTTGGCAAGGACATTAAGAAATTGGAACTTTTGGCTTGCAGCTAAGATGGAGGCATAGGTAGATATGCTTTGCTTCCTTGCACAACCAAAAGAAGGATAACAATAAATTTAAAAATAAAAAACAACCAGAACTGCCAGGAAGTTAAACTGTATGGAAGTCTGACAACCAAGGAGTTAAAAAAGAAACATTAGTCCAGACTGGTAGGAGAGGCAGAGATGGGCAACCAGGGTGGAGATGACAGCAAGGTGGCTGGTAAACCAGATGATCCTACATTTGCATGTGCATAAACCAGGAGGAACAACTGGGGAGCGAGACAGACCACACAACCCAGAGTTCCAGTGCTGGCAAATAAAGCATCAAAACCTCTGGCTGTAAATATCTGTGAGGGTTGCAGTGGTAGGAGAAATTGCCAGTCTCACAGGAGAGTCTGTTGGAGGGGTCGCTGGGGTCCTAGAATGTACATCAGCCCACCCACCTGGGAATCAGCACCTGAAAGGACACAGTTTGCATGTGAGAAGTGGGGTAAGTAAAGGAAAGCAGATTAAGAGTTGAGAAATTGGCATTGGTCCCTCTCTGACCCCTCTACCACAGATAGCATCACAAGCAACCATGTGGGTTGCCCTGCCCTGACGAATAGCTAAGGCTCCTCCCCTTACAACAAAACAGGTGCACCAAGACAAAGAAATATGGCCCAAATGAAAGAACAGATCGAAATTCCACAAAAAAAAAAAAAAAAAAACAAAAACAAAAACAAAAACTGAGCAACTAGGAGCTAGCCAACCTATCAGATGCAAAGTTTAAAACACTGGTAATCAGGATGCTCACAGAAATCAGTGAGTACAGCCACAAAATAAAGGAAGTGAAGGCTATATAAATTGAAATAAAGGAAAATATACTGGGAACCAACAGTGAAGGGAAGGAAACCATAACTCTTTGTAACAGAAGGAAGAAATAAACACTCAACTGAAATGGAATGAAGAAACAAGAATTCAAAAAAATGAGGAGTGGCTTAGGAACCTCTGAGGCAACTTTAACCATTCCAACATCCAAATCATAGGGATACTAAAAGGTGAAGAGGAAGATCAAGAAACTGAAAACTTTCTTGAAAAAATAATGAAGAAAAAATTCCCCAATCTGGCAAAGGAAATAGACATGCAAGTCCAAGGAGCTCCGAGAGTCCCAAAGAAGTTGGACCTAAGGAAGCACACACCAAGGCACATCATAATTACTTTACCCAAATTAAAGATGAGAGAATCTTAAAAGCAGCAAGAGAAAAGGAAAGAGTTACCTACCAAGGAGTTCCCATAAGACTAGCAACCTATTTCTCAAAAGAAGCGTTGCAGGCAAGAAGGAGCTGTAAAGAAGTATTCAAAGTCATGAAAAGCAAGAACCTACACCCAAGATTACTCTATTCAGCAAAGTTATCATTTAGAATGAAAGGGCAGATAAAGTGCTTCCCAGATAAGGTACAGTTAAAGGAGTTTATCATCACCAAGCCATTGTTATATGAAATATTAAAGGGGCTTATCTAAGAAAAAGAAGAAGATCAAAACTATGAACCATAAAATGTCAACAAACTCACAACTACCAACAACTGAACCTAAGAAAACAAAACAAAAACAAAAATGAACTAAGCGAACAACTAGAACAAAAACAGAATCACAGCAATGGAGGTTACATGGAGGTTTATTAGCTGGGAGGAGGAATAGGGAGAATGGGGGAAAAGGTACAGGGTATAAGAAGCATAATTGGTAGGTACAAAATGGATAGGGGGGTGTTAAGAATAATATAGGAAATGGAGAAGCCAAAGAACTTATATGTATGACCATGGTCATGAACTAAGTGGGGGGAATGCTGGAGGGAATGGGGGAAGCAGGCAGAGGGGGATAAAGTGGAGAAAAATGGGACAACTGTAATAGCATAATCAGTAAAATATTCTTTCAATTTTTTTCCCAAGAACTGCTGAGAAAAAACAGAAATTGGAACCCTCATGGCTCATAAATTGCTGGTTGGATATAGAAGGTTTAGCTTCATTGAAATATATTTTGGCAGTTCTTCAAGAAGTTAAACATAAAGTGAACATATGATCTAGCAATACTACTAGAGATATTGAAAATACCAAGTAAATTAAAAACATATGTCCGTGCAAAAATTTTTTAATACTCACCCGAGGATATGTTTACTGATTTGAGGTGGAGTGAGAGGAACAGTGATGTGAGAGAGAAACATCCATTGGTCAGTTGCCTCCTGTACATGCCCCTACTTGGGATTGAACCTGCAATGTAGGTATGTGTCCTGACCGAGGATAGAATCCACAAGCTTTTTGGTGTACAGGATGATGTTCCAACCAACTGAACCACCCGGCCAGTGTCTGACAAATGTTTATAGTAACATTAGTCACAAAAGCAAAATTGAAAAGCAACCCAAATGACCATCAGCTGGTGAATAGAGAAATAAAATATTTTGTATTTATACAATGGAATATTACTCAGCCATAAAAGAAAATCAAGTTCTTACACATGATACAACATAAAGGAAACGTAAATACATTAAGCTAAGTGAAGGAAGCCAGACACAAAAGAACAAATACTCTATAATTCCACTTGTATGAAATGTGCAAAATAGGCAAATCTATAGAGACAGAAAATAAAATAGTATTTGTCAGAGACCGAGAGGATGAAGGGAATGGAAGTAACTATGTGGGTATGGGATTTCTTTTGGTGCAAATATAAATGTTTGGAAATTAGGAACTGGTGATGGTTGTACAACCTTGTAAATACTTGTATACTAAAAACCATTGAATTTAAAGGATACATCCAAATAAAAACTTATACATGGATTTTCACATCAGCATTATTCATAATACTCAAAAGATAGAAACAAGTAAAATGTCCATCAACTGATGAATGGATAAACAAAATGTGGTATTACCACACAATTCAATATTATTCAATGATAAAACTATAAAACACTGATAAAAGAAATTAAAGCAGACACAAATAAATGGAAAGATAGCTCATATCCATGGATCAAAAGTATTAGTATTGTTGAAATGTCCACATTACCTAAAGTGATCTACAGATTGAGTGCAATTCCTATCAAAATTCCAATGGCATTTAAAATATATATATATAGAAAAACAATCCTAAAATTCATAGGGAACCACAAAGACCCCAAATAACCAAAGCAATTTTAAGTAAGAAAAACAAAGCTGGCGGCATCACACTTTTTGGTTTTAAAATATATCACAAATCTACAGTAATCAAAACAGTGTAGTATTGGCATAAAACAGACATATAGACCAATGGAACAAAATAAAGAGTCCAGAAATATACCCATGCATATGCAGTTAACTGATCTTTAACAAGACTGCCAAGATTGTTCAATGGGAAAAGTATTGTCTCTTCAACAATGGTGCTGGGAAAACAGGATATCCATATGCAAAGGAATGAATCCTTATCTTACACCATACACAATAATCAATTAAAGTGGATCAAAGACTTAAATAATATCTAAAACTGTAGAACTCCTACAAAAAACATAGGGGAAAATCTTGTTGACGTGTCTTGGCAATGATTTTTTGGATATAATATCAAAATCACAGTCAATAAAAGCATAACTACACAAGTGGGACTATGTAAAACTGAAAATTCTTGTATAGCAAAGGGAACAGTCAACAAAGTAAAAGACAACCTATGAATTGGGAGAAAAACATTTGCAGACTATATATCTGTTAAGGGATTAATACCTAGAATATATAAGGACTGCCTACATCAAAATAAAAAACAATTTAAAAATGGGCAAAGGACCTGAAGAGACATTTCTGAAGAAGACATACAAATGGCCAACAGATATATAAACAGGTGCTCACCACCAATTACCAGGGATATGTAAATCAAAACCACAATAAGATATCACCTCACACTTGTTGGGATGAGGAATAAAGAACCAACAAAATATAAGTGCTGATGAGGATGTGGAGAAAAAGGAACTGTTGTACACTGTTGGTGTGAATGTAAATTGGTGAAACTGCTATGGCAAAAAACATGGAGGTTCCTCAAAAAATAAAAAATAAAATTACCAGATGATCCAAGTATTGCACTTCTGCATAAATAGCCAAAAGAAAATCAGGATATCAAAGAGATATCTGTACTTCTATGTTCATTGCAGTGTTATTCACAATGGCCAAGACATGGAAGCAATGTACATGTCCATATATGGATGAATTGATAAACAAAATGTGGTAATTATTCAACCTTAAAATAAAAAGAATTCCTGTAACATTGCTACAACATGGATCAACTTCGAAGTCATTATGCTAAATGAAATAAACCACCAACAAAAAGACAAACAAATATTGTATGATTCCATCTACATAGAGTATATAAAGTAGTCAAATTCATTAGAAAAGAAAGTTCAATGGTGGTTGCCAAGGGGAGGGACTGAGGGGAGGAGACATGGAGGAGTATTGTTCAATGGGTATAGAGTTTCAGTTTTGCAAGATGAGTAAGTTCTGGAGACTGAGTGCACAATGAAATGAATATATTTAACAGTACTGAACAATACACTTAAAAAGGGTTAAAATGCTAAATTTTATGTTGTTTACTTTTACCACAATTAAAACTTGTAATAAAGAAAGAAAAACCCTGGCTGGTGTGGCTCAGTGGATTGAGTGCCGGCCTATGAACCAAAGGGTCACCAGTTTGATTCCCCGTCAGGGCACATGACTGAGTTGTGGGCCAGGGCCCACTGGGAGGTGCACAAAAGACAGCTACATATTGATGTTTCTCTCCCCGTCTTTCTCCCTCCCTTCCCCTCTGTAAAAATAAATAAATAAAATCTTTTAAAAAGGAAGAAAAGATGGAAGTGCTACTTTACAGGCAGCAAATTCAAGGACTTCATTAGCCGTCTAAGAGCTTATATAGGTTCATATTGTAAAGAAGTTTTAAGTACAGTTATAGGTAATAACATTAAAAAGGATTTTTAACAAAAGTTGGGGTGTTTTGGTGACACCCTAGAGTTTTGAAAGGACCACTAATTAGAGATCATTAGGCTATCAATCAACATAGCTTTTGGTATATGGGAAAGAGAGACTTCTGGTCTGGAAGGATCACAATTCTGAGAGAAAGAAACTACTGCTATGTTCCAATAAAATTAAAAGTCTAGAGTGTGCCTATTTAATTATTCAAATGCTTAAATAGCATTACTTTAATGTAAGTTGGTTGAAATAATGTGATACTGTACAGAGCTTTATAAAACAACCAAACCCAAACAGTGCTATATATTTAATAATCTGAAAGGACTCTTAATCATTATTTTATAGTTCTGTATTTTCATGGCAGATGTTGACATTTTACCATTGTTCCAGAATCAAATGTCAAGTTATTCCTGTTCAAAATTTTCCATTTACATTTTCAAAGAATTCCATCTGCAGCTGTATTTATAAGTGAACTCTGCTTGCAAAAAAGCCCAGCATTTCTAAGCAGGTTTGTAAATAGGTTTGAAGGAGGGCATGAAAGCACTGAAGACCAGCCTGGGTTAATTAATTCTCTTTTCAGACATTAGAACCTACACAAGTAGGCCAGCTGGAGGTGAACGTTTCCTTTGAAAGTGATAATTATATGCCTTACCAATTGTTTCCCTTTCCACATCTTCCCCCGTCAGATTCCCCAGAATTCATAAACTAAGTCTCTAGAGAGGTTTTTTTGTCCTTCTGGGACACTGACCATGTAGATGAGCTGAGATAATGATTGTGGATAACACAGATAGTTTGAAGGTCTGGGTGATGCATACAAATAATCACAAAGAGGGGATTGTGGGCTTCTGCTAAATATAGCATGTAGAAACTATTATGGCATTGTGAACTGGTAATTATGCTTCAGTTCATTGTTTTTCATATTACTTCTGAGATGCTATTCCCATGTTTTCCACACTATGAACTTTTTCCCCCCAGCAGTGTGATGAGGTAAATAACTCTCTACATTACCTATCATGTGTCAAGTGAGGGAGCTGGTCCTTTCCATCCCCAGAAGAAAGAATGGTGCCTCTGCACAAGTAAGGGGCAGTTAGGAAAGGGTGGGACTCAGCTGGGATTCCCCTTTCAACTGGTCTTTACTTCTCCCAGGCTGACTTCACCCAGGAGATGGCATTCCCAGGCAGTTTGTGAAATGAACCAAAGTTTTCATTCTTTTTTCCTGTTGAAGACTCAACTATGCCTTACATACCCTCAACAGCACTGGCCAGGCTGTTTCTTGAAGTAGTATGAAGCTAGGGAGAAAGTTTTGTGTTCAGGATGTTTGTGTGAACTTGATGCAAATTTGAATCTTACTCCCTCTAGTCAATTCTTTCCTGTTTAGAAAATGGCCAGTATAGACAAGTTTCACTTGCTTCTGCCCCACCATGCCTACAATTATATTTGTTCTATACTATTGGGGTAGTGGAGCTTTATAAAGCTCAAAGACTGCGGTTCCTTGATGTCTTCCCTCTTCCAGCTTAATGTACATGGAAGGGAAAGATTATATGGGGAACAGGTCAAGAATGACCTTTGCTTGTCATGAGGAATAGAAGGGGACCGGAGGGAGGTTGTCTGGTAGCATCTAACTGAGATAGAGGTTAACAGCTTTCTGCACAGTAAAAGCAGCAGGGATAAAGGAGCAAGTAACTTTGCTGACCAGTTTACAGTAGCTTCTCCTTCACAGGTCAGTGC
The DNA here is from genome assembly GCA_004027735.1 of Carollia perspicillata. Taxonomy (NCBI): domain Eukaryota; kingdom Metazoa; phylum Chordata; class Mammalia; order Chiroptera; family Phyllostomidae; genus Carollia; species Carollia perspicillata. Next base: position 120,582 of record PVKM010000232.1, read on the forward strand.
TGCTTTGTGCCTCAACTCATGGAGATTTACTTTCTCATTTTGCCATTACTTCTGTGTTGATGCCTCTGTAGAGGTAAGGAAATCCTGGTGCCTAATGTCTTCTCCCCATCCTGCAGTTCAGGAAGAATGTGTGTGGTTGTTCATAAACAGACTAGATCAACAAAGACTCCAGACTGGCTTGTTGGTATGAAAGTTAGTCTAAAGTGAGAAAGAGTTGGAGGCCTTTGGTGTTAGTCCATGACATAGAAGATGGGGTGAAAGGTGAGTATCCTTATTCCTGCTAGCTCCTTCTTCATGGGCCTCTTATCTTGTGGATTCCACCCTATTGCTCCATTACAGAAAGAGAGGCCTGGAGTTCCTGATGGCTTCCCTTCTTTTTTTCTCTTGTTACATGCAAAGCAAACTTATGGAAAGGGGACTTGAGGATGACTGAATCTTGCATTGATAGAATGAAAGGTTCACAGAGGGAGATTTTTGCAAATAGGTACACAAAGAGTAATGCTACCTATGTTGATTTGAAGCAGTAGAGAAGCTGGTCTATAGAGTTTCCTTTTAACACCAGCATCTCCTTCATAGGCTGCAATTGGCTGGGGCTTGTGAGTTTTAAAGAACTTGTTTCCTCTCCTTTTGAGAGACTGAAAAAGAGCAGCTGCATTAGTACTTTTACAGAGACTGGGGACTGGAAATACCCTTGGATTTTCCATTTTCCTACAGCACAATATTTTTTTAAAGATTTAATTAATTTATTTTTAGAGAGAGTGGAAGGGAAGGAGAAAGAGAGGGAGAGAAACATCAATGTGTGGTTGCCTCTCACATGCTCCCAAGTGGGGACCCAGCCCACAACCCAGGCATGTGCCCTGACTGGGAATCCAACCAGCAACCCTTTGGTTCACAGGCTGGCACTCAATCCACCGAGCTACCACCAGTTAGGGCAGCATCATCGGTTTCTGATAGAAACAGTAACACTATGACTGCAAGGGAGCTGGATCGGGAGTGATCCATACTTTGTTTTGTACCTTGGAAGGCAGCCCAGAGGAGAATTCGGGGGAGCTCTGGTATATCTCTACCCAGAGGAAGTAGTGGTGGAAAAAACGTCACTACCCTATGAAGTCTACAACCTTTTTACATGCCTGTGTTGCCCTGTGTCTATGGGCTGTGGCTACCTCTCCTCATTCTGGTTTGTTAAAATCTTAATTTTTGAATAGTTCACATATACAGAAAAGTTGTAAAAATAGTACAGAGACCTCCTGTGTAAAAGCTGGAACCCAATTTCCACTCTTTTAAACATCTTACATATTTTTGTCCATTTGTCATAACTAATGAACCAAAATTGGTACATTACTATTAACTAAACTGCACACTTTATTAGGATTTCATTGATTTTTTCCCCAATATCCTGTTTCTATTTCAAGATTCCATTCAGAATACCACCTTGATTAGTCTGTTAGAGGTGCCATAGCAAAATACCAGAGCATGAACAGCTTAAAAAATAAAGAGCACCAGGGAAGTTTCCTTACCTAGATAAACATGAAGTATAGTATATCTGTATTTTTCTTTATAAGTTGTTTTTTCTCCCAGCTGATTTAAAAGACAATTGCATAAAGCACTAATCATAAATCTGTGTCCATGGACATACAATGTATAAAGATGCAAAGCAAGAAAGGAAAGGAGGGGGAATGCAGTTTAATGAGAGCTAAGTTTTTGTATGCTATTAAAATTAAGTCGATACTACACAAACTAGATTGTTATAAATTAAGATGTTAATTGCAACTACCAGAGCAACCACTAAGAAAGTAACTCCAGGGAAACATTGGGACAAATGTAATAGAATAACAATAATTAAAAAATTAAAATTAAAAAGAGAAAACTCCATGTTATTAGGCCAAGCAGGCAATACTAGGTTAGTCTCCTTACATCTGCTCTCTGTCTGTAGCATGGTGTGCTCTCTCCCTTACTCAGTTCCCCGTGTTTTTCCTCCAGTGCTGTGAAGTTAGAACCTTGACAGAGCTGGGGGTGTAGAGTGAGGGAGACATTGTTTATTCTGTTGTATACGTATCTGAGATAAAGGAACTAATTATGCCCAAGCCTGTGTTAGTCACAGGTTATTTTCATCTCAAGTGAATTGAAGTGAAAAGAATTCTTTTGTGAAATTACTTTTGATTGGTGAGTCAATTCTGGCTGGAAGGGTTTCTTTTTGAGTCCTCTTTCCACCTCAGTCAGGCTGTCTATGCACAGGCCACAGCAAACTATGTGTCTATAGTTTATATATACCATATTTTGCTGAGTATAATGTGCACCCACGTTTTTGGTCCAAACTGTCAGGAAAAAAAATCTTTCAATTTAACGTTTTAATTAATTAATTAATCTATTTATTTATTTATTTTTATTTAGAAACAAATTTGATTATCATATTTCAGGGCATTATTTTGTATACAGGTACAGTTATTGCTTTCTAGAGTTACACCTCTAACACATAAGCATAAATAAAAGATTTAAAACCATTCACATAAATACAAAATTAGTACTACCCACATATAATGAACATCCTTGTTTTTCCCTCAAAAATTTTGGCAAAAAGTGCACTTTATACATGGCAAAAATATAGTAGTTTATAACACATCTATGAATGTAGTCACTCACTTTAGGGAGCCTAGGAACAAAAGAGGAATTTTCAAAGACATCCGTATAAAGTATCCACTGAGTCACACTACAACTTAAAAGGATAGAAGTACAGCTTACTCTGAAGGTTTCACCCGAGCTTCTCCTTCACAGGCCTTACTTGCTTTGTCTTGAAAACCTTTGTTGATCTCACCCCATTTTTATGTCCCTTTTTAAACTTTCCTTGCCTCTCCCCTGTCCCTCAAATGCTGAGTTAGTTATTTTAAGATTCATTCCCTCTAAAATAAGTGTACATTCTACCCACACCCTGCAGTACTCACATGCTGCCCTACATTTTGAAGAGAAAGGGAAAAAATGGTTGTGTTCCTTTCCTTCATTTATTCTCTGCTTTTTTTCCACTTCTTCAGGCTTGGAAGGCTGTCTAAGTGTCTAGAACCACAGGCTGTGGCTCACACTTAGGCTGTGAGGAGCACCACAAGGAAATCACACTGGGATCAGATAGGGCCAGAGACAACCAGGAAGCAGATAACAGTTGGAAGTGTTTGATGTAAAGACCTCTGTTTTTCTTTACTACACAGATCTGGTGCAAAGGCCAGACCAGCAGACAAAGTGTGACCACAATAGACAACAGTGGCAATCGGCATTGAGGGTAGGGGTGTTCAATATCTGTGCCATGAGAACTGGGAAGCACCACTAGACAGGTGGGTTATTATTGCAGTGAGGAATCTGGTTAGATAGTGTGAGACGTCAAAGCAGGCTGATATTATGAAACTATTCACAGGTATGAAAAGTCTAGAAGTGGATAAGATTGTGGTCCCTAGAAGGGGAGCCAGTAAGTCTTGTGTTGTGATACCAGGGAACTAGGTAGGATACCAGAGTGAGGGATTAGGATCAGGGAGGAAGTATAGATCCAGTGACCTAAACTGGGGCCCAAGGAAAGCCTGGACCTTAGCACAAGGTATGTGCAGAGTTGTCAAGAGCACAGCTCTGCAGCCTTTCATTCATCTTGAACTTTCAACATGTAGGCACTGGCCTAGGTTCTGGGTATATAATGATGACTAAGACAGGATGATCCCAGCCTTGCAAAGTTGGGGAATAAAAATAGCTTTGCCTCACTCTATTACTCAGTGTGTGACTTTGTTTTTGTTAAGTTTTTATTTCATAATCATAAACTTAACTCTGCAATTCAGTTGCACTTGGAAGGGGCAAGGAAAACATGGAACCCAATGAACTGTGGTGAGGGCAGGAAGATTATAGAACATTCCAAGCACATGAGGGTGAAGGGGAGCTCTCCTGAGCTACAAAAGGAATGGTCTGGTGGTTAAGATAAAACGCAAGTCAAATTTATTAGAGTTGCCCACAGTCAGCAATGGTGATCTTTTCACTGGTCTTGCCATTCCTGGACCCACAGAGCTCCATGGCTGTCACAACATCCATGCATCATCTTTCACCTGGCCAGAGACCACATGCTTGCCCTCTAGCTACTCGGTGATGGCCGTGCAGATAAAAAACTGGGAACCATTTGTGTTGGGTCCAGCATTTGCCATAAACAAGATGCCAGGGCCCATGTGCTTCAGGACGAAATTCTCATTGTCAAACTTCTCCCCATAAGGGAGGGAGATGGGTTTGGAAGGGATGGGACTGGGGAGAAAATACAGGCAACTGTAATTGAACAACAATAAAATAATTTAAATTTTGAAAAAAGAGGCATGTAAAAAAATTTCTCCCCATAGATGAACTTGCTGCCTATGCCATTGTGGCATGGGCAGTCACCACCCTGGCACATAAATCCTGGAATAATTTTGTGAAAGCAGGAGCCTTTATAACCAAATCCTTTCTCCCCAATGCTCAGAGCATGAAAGTTTTCAGCTGTCTTTGCAACTTGTTTGGCAGTGATATCAAAGAACATGGTGGGGCTTAACATGGCTGGGTGTGAGAAGCTCCAGGACAGCAACATCTGCAAGGCCTCAACGTGTGACATTGGGCAAGTCATTGAACTATCTTGTGGCTTAATTTTCTGAATTGTAAAATGTTTTGAAGCTATGGCAACTCCTGAATTTCCAGTCTAGTTGAAAGGAGCAGAGGTGTGGTAGGCTAAGGAACTGGTTTTGAAGATGTTTACACGCAATAAGCAGTTTGTTTTTTCTCCAGCATTTCATTATGAAAACTTTCAAACATGCAAACAAACTGAAAAAAGTGTAGGGCACACACCAAATACCCACCACCTAGATTCTACAGTGGTTAACCTTTTTGTTATATTTGCTTTGTCACATATCTATCCATCCCTCCATCCATCAAAATAACTTGCAGACATCACTACACTTCATCCTTAAATGCTTCAACATGCATATCATTAACTAGAGTTAAATATTTACTTATGGTACTTTTTCTTTTGCTGTAAAATTGTTATACCTGCACAAATCTCAAGTGTACTATTAGATGGGTGGTGAAAAATCCATACATTCATATGACCCAAGTCCCTCTCAAAATATACTACATTTCCTTCACTCCAGAAAGTTCCCTAATGCTTCTTTCTAGCCACCCACCCTGTTCTACCCACCCCATATTTGTTTCCTAGGGCTACTGTAACAAATTACTATAGGTTAGGTGGCTTTTAAAAAAAAACAGAAATTTACCATCTCACAGTTCTGGAAGCTAGAAGTCCAGAATCAAGTTGTCAGGTGGGTCATGCTGTCTCTGAAGGCTCTAGGGAAGAATCTATTTCATCCCTTTTTTTTAGCTTCTGCTGTTGCTGATAATCCATGGCATCCCTTGACTTATAGATACATCACTCAAATCTCTATCTATGTCATCACTTACTGTTCTCCTTTGTGTCTTTCTCTGTCTCTCTTCTTACAAAGACACCACTCATATTGCATTAGGGCCACATTAATGACATCATCTAAACTTGATTATATCTGCAAAGACCCTATTTCCAAATAAGGTCACTTTCAAAGATACTTTAACATGTCTTTTGGGGGGACATAATTCAATGAATAGCATACCCATAGATGCTACTGGCGTTTTGATCATTTTCCACCATTGAGTTTGCCTGTTCTACAGTTTCATATAAATAAAATAATGTAGAGCATATTGTTTTCTGTATAACTTTTCTCACTCTTCATGTTTTTGTAATTTATCCATGCTGCTGCATGTATCAGTTCTTATTTCCTTTTCTTTCTTTTTTATATTTGTTTTATTGATTATACTATTATAGTTATCCCAATTTTTCCCCTGTGCCCCCTTCCCCATAGTACCCCCTACCCACCAGAAATCCCTTCCTTAGTTCATGTCCATGGGTGGTACATATAAGTTCTTTGGCTTCTCCATCTCCCATACTGTTCTTAACACCCCCCGTCTATTCTGTACCTATCATTTATGCTTCTTATTCACTGTACATTTTCCCCCTTCCCTCCTCCCCCTCCCTGCAGATTACCCTCCATGTGATCTCCATTTCTGTGATTCTGTTCCTCTTCTTGTTGTTTGCCTAGTTTGTTTTTTTAGATTCAGTAGTTGATAGTTGTGAATTGGTTGCCATTTTAATGTTCATAGTTTAGATCTTCTTCTTTTTCTTTTATAATTCCCTTTAGCATTTCATATAATAATAGCTTGGTGATGATGAACTCCTCTAGTTTCACCTTTTCTGGCAAGCACTTTATCTACCCTTCCATTCTAAATGATAGCTTTGCTGGATAGAGTAATCTTGGGTGTAGGTCCTTGCTTTTCATCACTTTG